>JAPYYJ010002068.1:0-13334 GCA_028533885.1 Nasua narica | reverse complement strand
GAGAGATAAAGTTCTATTTCATTTATGCTATTGCTATTTTGTATTTCTGTTACATGGAATTGAAATTATATGCTAACAGGAAAATGAATCTATCAGAATTTCTATAAGAGAGAATTACATGTATGTTTAGAAGGACTACTTGGGAGAAGTGAGATCCTTCACAAAGAGCGGGCTTAATGGAGACATTTTTACATGCGTGGGGTAGGAGGATTGGGTCTGCTTATTCCAGAAAGGTTGATAATGCCCATCAGTCCTCCACCCTCTTACAAACAGGACAAAGTTCATTATTTGGAGGAGAACCCAAATAAATGTAAACAAATGTTTTTAAAATATAAATTTTAATTTTTAATAAATATATATTTATAAAATATTTATAAATGCAAAACACAAATATATAATTTTATATGAATATAAATTTTAAACTCACAATGCATCCCCATTCAATCTTGAGGGGCAGCTCTACGGATTTGGTTAGAATTCCTCTTAAAAATCACAGGAGGATATGGTTCCTAAGTCCCCATCCAACATCATCATTCTCTGTATATTCTTTCCAGATTCCAGTGTCCCAGATGCACAAGCATCATTCAAATGTAAGAAGCGGTCATATCATCACATCATGTGTACAACACGGTGATTAGTCCATGGTTCACACTAGGATATGCTCACCACTGTAGTATAGTTACCCTCCATCAGCACGCAAAGTTATTACAACATTACCGACTATATTTCCTATGCTGTTCTTTCCCTCCCTGTGACTTCTTTATTTCATAAAGAAAGCTTGTCCCTCATAATCTTCTTCACCTCTTTTACCCATCTCCCAACCCCCCTCCCCTCTGGCAACCACTAGTTTGTTCTCTATATTTATGAATCTGTTTCTCTTTGTGTTGTTTTCGTTTATTCATTTTGTTTTGGTTTTCAGATTCCACATATAAGTGAAATCATATGGCATTTACCTTTCCCTGACTATTTCACTTAGCGTAACACCCTCTGGGTTCATTCATGTTGTCGCAGATGGTAAGTCATTCTTTGCATTCTCACATTCTTATGTATCTTTTCTTTTAAAAGCTACCAATGCCTTCCATCTTGGAGAAATGGGTGGGCAGTTGTGAGCACTTATCTTACTGTATCTCCAAAGAGAATATGACATGATCATTCTGTCCTCTTTGAAACACTTCCTTAATTTGACTTCATCCTGCTGGTTTTCTGGTCTCCGACTAGTTGGTAATTTCCAGTGTTCTTTGATGATTTTCCTTTGCCTCAAATTCTATGTGTTAGCATGCCCCTTCAAGCCTTGGTCCTCTGATGTCTTCTATACTTTTAGTATCTGATTGATAGGATTCTGGTTCTGTGGATGAAACACATTTCTTTAAATTATAACTCCAGCACCAACCTGCACTTTAGACTCACATACCCAATTTATATAACACTTTAATATCTCCACCTTGGTATCTAACAAGAAATAGAGGAGTCATAACATATCTAGTGTGAGGTTTTATAAATTTATGCTCAATTTAAATACTGAGTATATTTTACCTATAGTGAAATACATAGATTTTAAGTACAAACTGTGAGAAGTTTTGATAGATATATGGACCTGTCTATAAAAGATATTGGGATTCAGAACATTTTTGTCACTCTAGACAACTCCCTCATATTCTTTTCTAGGTAACCTCCCTCCCCTCTACCCCCCAAAAAGGGACCACTGCTCAGATGACTATTAGCAAGGACAGATGCTGCCTTTCCTGGCAATTATTGAGAAACAGCTGTTAATACATCCAATTGTGATGTGCTTATTTCTTCATTTACCTCTGTCAGTTTTGCTTCATGTTGTTATTAAGTGCATACATATCTATGATTTACTTGGCTTCTTCATGGATTGGCTTTTTTATCATATGAAAAGTCTTTCTTCACCTCCTCATCTTGAAGTCTACTTTGTCCAATACTAACGTAGCCAAATCTGCTTTCTTAGTATTAGTGTTTACATGATATTTTTCTATCCTTTTACTTTCAAACTATATTAGTCTTTAAATTCAGAGTAAATCCTTTATAATTTTTCTTTTTTAAAAAGATGAGTTTGGCAATCTCTGCCTTAAATTAGGGTGTATAGATCATAGACATTTGCTCCGATTATTTATATGATTGTGCAGATGTCTACCACATTAGTATTTGTTTCTATTGATCCCATTGGGTGTCCTGGGGATTTTAACATGTGTCCTTAACTTGTACAATATACCTTGAATTACTATGATACCATTTAATGTGTACTGTAAGAATCTTACAAGAGTAGGGCGCCTGGATGGCTCAGTTGGTTGAGCAACTGCCTTCGGCTCAGGTCATGATCCTTGAGTTCCAGGATCGAGTCCCACATCCGGCTCCCAGCTCCACGGGGAGTCTGCTTCTTCCTCTAACCTTCTCTCCTCTCATGCTCTCTCTCACTTTCTCTGTCTCTCAAATAAATAAATAAAATCTTAAAAAAAAAAAAAAAGAATCTTACAAGAGTAAAACTCCATTTATAATCCTTATTATCCTTTATGGTATTATAGCATTATACTTCTACATTTGTTAGTAAACTCAAAATACATGTTTTTGCTTTAAGTAATCACTTGTAATTTAAAATGATTAAGGAGATAAATCAACTAAGCAAAAAAAAATTCTATCTACCCACGTTATCCATTTTATTTTCTTTATTGCTTTTGAATATCCAACTGGTCTTATTTTCCTTCTACCTGAAGAGCTTCTTTCAGGATTGCTTGCAGTATGAATGAGTCTATTGGCAAAGAATCCTCTCAGCCTTTATTTTTCTGAAAATATATTTATTTTTTTTTAAGATTTTATTTATTTATTTGTCAGAGAGAGAGAGAGGGAGAGAGAGCACAAGCAGGCAGAGGCAGAGGGAGAAGCAGGCTCCCTGCTGGGCAAGGAGCCTGATGTGGGACTCGATCCCAGGACCCTGGGATCATGACCTGAGCCAAAGGCAGCAGCTTAACCAACTGAGCCACCCAGGCGTCCCATCTGAAAACATATTTACTTCATCCTCCTTGTTGAGGGAGATTTTTTTTTTTAAGATTTTATTTATTTATTTATTTATTTGAGAGAGAGAATGAGAGAGAGGAAGAGGTGAGATGGAGAAGCAGACTCCCCGCAGAGGAGGGAGCCCGATGTGGGACTCAATCCAGGGACTCCAGGATCATGATCTGAGCCGAAGGCAGTTGCTTAACAACTGAGCCACCCAGGCGCCCCCGGGAGATTTTTAATAAATATAGAATTTGCAATTGAGAGATTATTTTCCTTTCAGGATTTTAAAGATGTTGTTCCTTGTCTTCTGTCTCTGTGCTTTCTGATGAGAAGTTAGCTGTCATTATTGTCACTGCTCTCCTGTATGTGATAGGACTTTTTCCTCTGGTGGCTTTTAAGATTTTTCTTTCTGCCTTTGGTTATCAGCAGTTTGATTACAATGTGTCTAGGTATGTTTTTCCTCATGTTTGTCTTCTTTAGGATTCTTAAGCTTTTTGGTTTTGTATGTTGGTGTCTTTCACCAAATTTGTGTCTTTTTTATTGGTTTTGCATGTATTCTTTAGTACAAATGTCAACTCTTCAAAGTGTTCTTCCCTGGTAACTTTGTCACTCTTTAACATCTTATCTACATTGTTTTGCATAAGATTTTTCACCACTTATCATTATATATACACTTGTTTGTTTTCTACCATCTTCTTCATCAAACTCCATAAGGCAAATGACTTCTTATTCATCATTGTATCATCTACAGCAATGGTAGATGCTGGCTGTATTCAATAAATAATGCCTGGCTGTATTCAGTAAATAAATATTCAAATTCAAATAAAATTCAATTCAATAAATATCTGTTATCTGTTGAGTAGTTAAAAAAAAAATACTCTCAATGATCTGTATATAATGGTTTCCTCCTAAATTAGGCTTCTGGGAAGATAAATTCCCTGGTGCTGCAGAGTTCTGAAAGGGCATGGTGAGAGATGGAAATATCTTTGTAAAGAATGAGGGCTGCTTGGATGATGGTCTTTGATCTCATAAAAGAAAATTGGCCAATGATAGGAAAGCGAGGGACCTTGCCTCAAGAATTTTGTGTAGACAGTACGCTCATACCTGCCTCCACTAATACACTCCTGAGACTGAATCTGCAGCCAATCAAATAGAGGAGAGAAAATCTTTCTAGGAGGGCCTGTATCCATGTGCAATATGGCATGAGACTACGTCTTTAGTGCAGAGAGACAGCCATGACAAAATGGATTTCAGGAATGAATATGTGACTGGGTAAGAAAGACTGCCACAATTTCCCTGATTCTCTTCTCTGGTGATAAAAAGAGAACTTTCGGATAACTGAAGCTAGCTCAACTCAATGCAACTTAAGAAACATTTTTTCAGCAGGAACTATGGAATGTGTGCCATGACAGAGGGGGAAGCCATGAATACCTACATCATGGTCTTCAACTGGGTTAGAGTTACAGGAGTCAAGAGTAGTCCAGGCTAGCCTGGCTCAAGTTCTTTTTAACTCTCCTGAACTTATTATTTTGGATGGGGGACAAACTCTTTCTCCAATATGGTGATATTTTGCTACATTTTAAAACACGCTTAAATGAAACACATCCCTTTTCATATTGGCAGGATATGTTACAATAGCTTTTCTGAAGTTAGAATAGTCTATTGTCCTCTTTTGTTTTCTCGGTGAAAACACGCTATACTTTCATTGGGAACATGTGGGAAAAACCTAGAGAAATTCAGCTGCACTGATCTGATGTGTCTGTCAGCTTCAATCAAGTGTGTTGCCTTAGTCACAGTAATTATGGGACAATAGCTTTTAACACTCCCAGTGGAGGAGGTCTCTTGCTTTGACCTTGTTTCTGCCTGTTTCTTCACCGATAAGAAAGACAAATTAGGTTTACAGTTATGCCAGAGCTCTCCTTCATTTGGAAAGGTCACACAACCCGGTCAAATTAAGGACCTGATGTTTAATTGCAGAGTCAAGAAGCCAACGGGCTTGTCATTCTAGTTTGCACTGCTGCATTTTATAGCTAAGGTTGGCACCATGCCAAAGTGGGTCTAACTCTAGAAAAGTGGTTCCTGAAGAGATAAATTCCTTTGTGTTGCAGAATCCTGAGAGGCCCTTCATGGTAAAAGATGAACGTCTGACATGGAAATATGTCATCTTTTTGGGGGACATTAACACTATGCACCTTCATATTCTCCAGTAAGGTAGGTAGTCTAAGCATGTTTATAACCTAAATACACCGTGTGTTTAGTTATTTTGGTGGTTCAGTTAGTCAGTTGCTGAAATTAAATTTCCTCGCTGGAAGTGGCTCAGCTTATAATCTGATTGGTTCCAGCTCCCTCCTTTTTTTCTCACCCTGCTGCCACTCTCTAACCCTAAAAATAAAGCATGCGTCATCAAAACCCTGAAAATTTGACCTCTCCCTACACTTCATCAGTGCACGCAACAAGCACAGACCTTCTCCTTTTGGATTTGACAGTTGCTTATAAACATCCTACACACAAAAGCTCTAAAAGAGGAGAGAAGGAGGAAGAAGACAAAAAGACTCGCAAGTCAGTCTCTAAGAAGCCAAATAGAGTAATGAAAATAATTCCTGTTTCTTCCTACCTTCACTGAGTTAACACATCTCTATCTCTCAGCTCTTGGTGTAACGGTCACTTTCACAAGGAAGCCTTCCCCGACCTCCCAGCCCAGGTCACACCTCCACTACGGGGTCCCTTGACACTATAAACGGCTCTTTCCCACTCTCTAGGATAGACTATATGTTAGGTGACAAAACAAGTCTCAGTCAGTTTAAAAAGACAGATATCATACAAAATATCTTCCCCACCCATGATGGAGTAAAATCAGAAATCAATGAAGAAAATCTGAACTATCCACTAATGTGTGGAAATTTAACAGCACACTTTTTTTTTTTAAGTGAGTAAGTTGTCCCCATTGTGTAAGTTGTCCCCACCTGTGACAGCAGGTCACAGGAGGATCAGCAAAATGTTAGGTCACAGTGAGGCAAACACCTCCTGGGGAATGCATGAAAAGCATGCTGGGAGCCATCACTGGAAGGCCCACAACCCACAAGAACGAGCAAAGAGCTATGTAGCTTTTCTTCTAGAACAGTGTGCACTGTTTCCTCCAAAGACAAGGAAATGGTCTGCAGATGTTGGGTTAGCGCTCCTTCGGTGGTTCCCTGGCTGTGGACCGAGAAGTGCTGGCCTACGTCTGATAGGGAGCCGTATCCTGCCCCTCCTATCCCACCAGGTCAGATCTCCTCCTTCCCTGCCCCCCAGCTAACTCCTCTGCTGCTTGCCGAACCCAAGCCCAGGTAGCAGGTTTCCTTCTTCCTCTACATTCCTACATTCTTTCTAGTTCTGTCGCTACGTCATATACCGCATGCCTACTTTTCCTCAAGATTTGCCTTTGAGTCTCAACAAGCCCATTTTGTAAGTTTGGTTTATTTTCTAAGCTCGAACTTGGACATTGGATAGCTCTTTTTATTCCTTCTATGATAATCCTTTCTACAGGAAATGTGTTGTCTCTGACTGACAAGAAGTTAACGAACTTTCAAGTGATCCGGTATAAAAAGCATAATAATGAATATTTCTAGATAGTATCTTGGTTTTGTTTTGTTTGTTTTTGTTTTTAGGTTTCCTGGATTATTTCTACAGCATTCGATTCCCAGCCGCCATGTTTAATATAAAGTATGCAGTAGAGAAGTTTTTGTTATTTTTTAAACCGAGAGTTGGCTGGCTAATTCATTCAGCAAATGTTGTTTACTCACCTGCAACGAAAAGCACAGTTTAGTTCTTACAAAACCATGCTAACTCACACTATCCCTGGCATTATTCTTTTTTTCTTTTTGCCTTTGACCCTCTTCACTCATTTTTCCCTCCCCGCTACCTGCCTGCCTCCAACAATCTGTCAACCACCAGTCTGTTCTCTGTATCTATGAGCTTGGGTTTTTGCTTTTGTTTTTGTTTTAGATCCAACATATAAAAGAGATCATTTGCCTTTCTCTGTCTGACTTCCTTCACTTAGCAGAGTGTTCCTGAGGTCTCTCCATCATGTTCGCACGCATGGCAAGATTTCACTCTTTTTAATGGCTGAATAATATTCCATTATATATATATCTTCCCCCACAACTTAATTGTCCTTTCATCCCTCAATGAACATTTAGGCTGTTAGGTCGTTTCCATATCTTGCTTATTGTGAATAAGGCTGCAGTAAACAGGAGGGTGCATATATCTTTTCAAGTTAGTGTTTTCATTTGCTTTAGATAAACACACCCAGAAGTGGAATTGCTGGATCACATGATAGATCTATTTTTAATTTTTTGACAGTGTGCTTAAACAACACACTCTTAAGCAAAGAAAAGAAAAGACAAGGGAAATTAGAAAATACTTCAGAATGAGTGAAAACTAAAAGACAACATACCGAACATGCCACAAAAAGAACGCTCAGAGGAAAATTTATAGCTCTATTTACAGCTACATTTAAAAAAGAAGCAGAGCGTGCCTGGGTGACATAGTCAGTTAAGTGTCCCACTCTTGGTTAAGGCTGGGATCCTCATCTCCAGGTCCTGAGATCAAGTCCCACATTGGACTCCATGATCAGCATGGAGTCTGCTTGACTTTCTCTCCCTCTGTCTGCCCCTCCTGCTGTGCTCTCTCTGTCTAAAATAAGTAACTAAATCTTAAATAGAAGAAGAAGAAGAAGAAGAAGAAGAAATAACTCTCTAACATTACTTTCCACCTTAAAGAATTAGGAAAAAGAAAAAAAGAGCAAACTAAACCCAGAGAAAACAGAAAGAATAAAGTTACAAGGATTAGAGTGGAAATAAATAAAACAAAGACTTGAAAAGCAACAGAGAAAAATCAATAAAACAAAAGCCGCTTTAAAAAAAAAGATCAACAAAATAGAGAAACTTTTATCTAGACTGATCAAGAAAAAAAGAGAGAGAACCCTCGAGTTACCAAAATCAGGAACAAAAGTGGGGACAATACTAATGACCTTATAGAGGTAAAAGGATTATAAGACAATATTCTAAATAATCACATACCAACAGATTAAGTGTCCTAGATAAAATGGACAAATTCCTGGAAACACACAGGATATCAAAATTTACTCAAGTAGAAATAGAAAATCTGAATGTAGTAAGAAGATTGAATCAGTCAGTAAAAAAAACTTTCATCAAGGAAAATTCAGGACCAGATGGTTTCACTTTTGAATTTTATCAAATGTTTAGGATTAAAAAGAATTAACACCAGTCTTTCTAAAAATCTTCATAAAAATAGAGGAGGAAGAGTCACTTCCTAACTCATTCCATGAGGCCAGTATTAACTTGTTACCAAACTAGATGAAGAGATTACAAAGGTGAAAAAAAAACCCTATAGAGCAATATCTTTTTAAAGTATAAAAAATTCTTAGCAGACTCAGTGTTGTTAAGATACCAATTCTCTGCAAATCAATCTATATATTCAATATGACTACAATCAAGATCTCAGGAAGATTTTTTAACAAGCTAATTGTAAAATGCACATGGAAATACAAAAAGACCTAGAGTAGCCAAAACATTTTTGAAAAAGGAAAGAAATCTGAGGACTTATACTATCTGACTTTAAGACTTATAAAGTTTAGTGACCAACACAGTGTGATATTGGTATCAAGATAGGTCAATAGAACAGAATAAACTCCAGAAACAGACCTACCTATCTGGGCCAATTTCCCACAAAGTTATAAAGGCAAGTCAGTGGAGAAAGGAGATTTTTTTTTTTAACAAATGGTGCTGGAATGATTGTATATTCATATGGAAAACTATGAATTCCAATATAAAGCAAATACAAAATTCCCTACAAAGGAATCTTACTCCTAATTGTAAAACCTAGAAAACTCGTAAAACCTATAGAACTTCTAGAAAAAAATATGAGAAAATCTTTGTGATCTTGACTTAGGCAAATATTTCTCAGATAAGATTCCAAGCATGACCCATAATGTAAAAAATTGGTAAAATCAGTATTCTTCAAAATGAAGGACTTCTGTTCTCTAAAAGCCAGAGACTGGGAGGAAATATTTGCAAATCACATATCTGATTAAGGACTTTTACCTAATATATATATATATATATATTTTTAAATATATATTTTTAAAACTCAAAAGAAAATGACAAAAATATCCCAATGGAAAGTATGTAAAATATTTGAATAGACAGTTCAACAAAGAATATATATATCAATAGCAAATAAATGCATGAAAATATTTCAACATTATTAGTCAAGAAGAAGATGTCAATACACACCTGATAGAATGGCCAAAACTGAACAGCCATTCCAAATGTTGGTGAGGATGTGAGGAAGTTGAACTCTCATATACAGCTAGTGGGTATTTAAAATGGTACAACTACACTGAAGCACTATTTCAAAAAGCTATATGCATCCCTATGTTTATTGCAGTATTATTTACAATAGCCAAAATACGGAAGAAGAAGAAGCCCAGGTGTCCATCCACAGATGAGTGAATAAAGAAGATGTAGTGTATGTATAAAATGGAATATTACTTAGCCATAAAAAGAGAAGAAAATCTTGCCATATGCAACAACATGGATAGATCTAGAGGTTATAATGCTCAGTGTAATAAGTCAGTTAGAGAAAGCAAAATACCATATGATTTTGCTCATACATAGAATTTGAGGAACAAAACAAAGAAAAAAGAAACAAAAAAAAAATGGACATAAATATAGAGAACAAACTGGTGGTCACCAGAGGGGAAATGAGTAGAATTATGAGTGAAACTGGTGAAGGGGATTAAGAAGACATTTATTGTGATGAGCACTGAGTAATGGATAGAATTCTTGAATCGCTTTATGGTACACTTGAAACTAATATAACACTGTATATTAGTTATACTGAAATTTTAAAAATAATTAATTTTAAAAAATAAATTTAAAAATTTCAAAAATAAAATGGTACAACTACAGATCTTCCTTGATTTACGAGGGGGGTTACATCCCAATAAGCCCATCATCAGTTGAAAATGTTAGAAGTCAAAACTGCATTTCAATACACCTCACCTACCAAACATCACAGCTTAGCCTAGCTTACCTTAAATGTGCTCGGAACACTTACATTAGCCTACAGTGGGGCAAAATCATGTAACACAAAGCCAATTTATAACAAAGTGTTGAATATCTCATGTAATGTATCGACTACCATGCTGAAAGTGAAAAACAGAATGGTTGTCTGCGTATTGGTCGTTTACCCTCAGGAGTGCAAGGCTGATAGGGAGCCGGGACCTGCTACTGCCCAACATCAGGAGACATCAGGAGAGTACGTACCGCATGTCTCCTCCCACCCCACCCCTGCCCCTTGGGGAAAAGATAAAAATTCAAAATTGGAAGGTCACTTTCTACTGAACTCATATCTCTTTTGCACCATTGTAAAGTTGAAAAATGTTAAGTCAAACTTTTGTGAGTTAAGGACTGTTTGCACTTTGGGAAACTCTTTGGTAATATCTTAAAATGTTAAATAGAGGGGCGCCTGGGTGGCTCAGTGGGTTAAAGTCTCTGCCTTCGGCTCAGGTCATGATCTCAGGGTCCTGGGATAGAGCCCCATATCGAGCTCTCTGCTCAATGGGGAGCCTGCTTTCCCCTCTCTCTCTGCCTGCCTCTCTGCCTCTTTGTGATCTCTCTCTCTCCCTGTCAAAATACAATAAATAAAATCTTTTAAAAAATTGTTAAATAGACACGTAGCATATGACCCAACCATGTCTCTCCTCGGTATTCACCGAAGAGATATGAAAGTGTATGTCCATCCAAAGACTTATATATGAGGGTTCATAGCAGCTTGATTTGTAACATCTCAAATCTGAAAACAATCCCAATGCCCATCAGCAAGTTTCTTAGCACATTTGGACTGCTATAAGCAAAAAACAGAGTGACTAGGTTATAAACAATGGAAAGGTATTTGTTTTTTACTCTTCCAGAGACTGGAAGTCTGTGAGCAGAGTGCCAGCATGGTCAGGTGAGAGCTCTCTTCCCACATCCAGACTTCTCATTCTATCTTAATGTGGTGCAAGGGACAATCTGGGTCCTCTTCTGTAAAGGCACTAATTCCCTTTCTAAGGGTTCTGTCCTCCAGATCTAATCAACTCCTAAAGTCCCACCTCCTACTACCATCACCTTGGGGATTAGGTTTTCAACATATTAATTGGGGGGAAGGGGATGCGGACATTCAGGTCATAACAATGGCTGCAAGGAGAAACATTAGGCTATAGCCACACAATGGAAGAATACTCAACCATAAAAATGAACAAGCTTTTGATACATGCAAAAACACAGGTGAATCTCAAAATAATTGCCCTCTGAAAATAGCCAGATAAAAAAATGCACAAACTCTTTGATTCCATTTTTATAGAAGTCTAGAAAATGCAAACTAAAATAGAGTGACAGAAAGATCAGTGGTTGCCTAGAAATGAGGGAGGCAGGAGAGGGAAGGAGGAAGGAATTAAAAAGAAACACACTTTTGGGGTGTGGTTCTATTCATTATCTTGATTTGGGGTGATGGTTTCACAGAGGTATTCATATGTTAAATTTATCAAATTATAGAACTTAAACATAGGTGTTTTATTGTATTTCAATTATACCTTAATAAAGCCATTTAAAGAAATAACTGTTTTCTAAAACAAATTAGTGAGAAAGGTGTCATTACTTGATATTTCCATACATCTGTTTTGTGTCATATTTAATAAAAGACAGCTGGATTCTCATATCTGCTCACTACATTTAATATGTTGAATTTCATGTTTTTAGGTTCAGAATATAAAGAAAATCCATTCTGGCACAAACATTCAGTTGGAAAGGGAAGAAATAGTTTAATAGCCTTTTCAGGTAATTGTGGATATTCTTCCTTGAAACCACATCAAAACTTGACAAGTGGTAGTTTCTTAAAAGTTAGTTGCAGTGTGGAATCTGAAAGCAGATTAATGAATTTTTCACACTCTGTTATACTGAAATCCCTTGGTTCCTTTTATAGTTTGAATGGATCTTTTCCCTTGTATTGTTTTAAAACAGCATGCACTGGTCACTTAGAAAATATTGGTTCCCTGAGTTACACAGATCTTCCGAATGTTGACACATTTTATATGTACATATATTTCAATAATATACCACTGATCTTATCAAAAAGTCTTCAAGTATTGGAATGCTGTCAAGCTCACTGCGGTGAATACAAGTTTTCCAAAGTCTCTCATTTTCCCTTGAAAACTCAAGTTATAATTTCCAGCAGATGCTAGTCGTTGTTTTTCTCAAAACGACAGCCTCTTTTCATTCATTTTCTGGAAAAAAAAAAAAAAAAAGTCTGCCAAACATTCAAATCTAAATAACCGTAGTTTCTATATTAGTTACTCTCTTCAAAAGATGGTTTTCCCTAAGGAAAGTGGGTAGTTCATCATGCAACTCAATCATCTCACAAGAGCTTGTCTTTGAGACAACCGTTATCCTTTGGTGTATAGAAAAGGTGCTTCATGAATACTTTCCATTACTCACACTGAATATTAAACTACTCTTTACTCAAAGATTGAGATTTAGGATGGTTACTTTTCACATCGAGAACATTCTGCAGTGAAATTGGTCATTCTGCTTTGGCAAGCATATGGTGGTACACTATGGTGCTTCTGCTTTGACCTGCATTGCATCGTTGAATGTTAACTCACCATTGTTTTTGAACTATCCATCCAAATGTTAACACGGTGAAAAAGGGTCTCCAAGACTCCCATGGGTTTAGCCTCCCTAGACTGCAATTACAATGCATTGTGCTCGACCCTCATCATTCTGCTTTGAAATCAGTGTGCCCTTCACAAAACCAGCCAAACTTCAAAGGTCCTACTCATTTAATCTCATAAGTGTTTACTGGTGATTACTCTGGACCAAGTCCGATTCTAGGTGCTGAGAAGAGAGAGAAGGAAATGTAAGCCTTGCCCCCTTCAATCTTATATTCTAGAAAAGGAAGACAGATCACAAACAAAAAGTAACTATTTAGGAGGCTCGACGATGGTACGTGTTATGCAGAGAAACACAGTAGGGAGGTGGAGATGCTAAGAGGGAGCCTCCTTTCACAGAGTGTCAGGAAAGCCCCCAAGGAAGATGCTTGAGTGAAACTCTAGAGTAAGTAAAAGAGCTGACCGGGCAGTGTCCTGGGGTAGGAGCATTGCCCACGGAGAGGGGCGAGTGCACAAACAGTAGATGCAGGGCTCCTTGGAGGTGATGTGGCAGGTGGACAGGAAGCCAGGAGACAAGGATGTAATCTCACAGGTGAGCAGGGAGTGT
>JAPYYJ010002067.1:0-13335 GCA_028533885.1 Nasua narica | reverse complement strand
GGAGAGATCCCGGGGTTAGAAATCTTTCTCCTCAGGGTGATTTCATGGGTGTTCAGTGTGTTCTGGTAGATTTCCAGCTCACTTTTGGGGACCGGTTGCTGCAGGATCTCTTACTTCTCCGCCATCTTGCCCCCCTCCACATTTGGGATTTTTGTGAGCCTGTGCCCAGAGCCTCCTGTGGGAGCCTAGTCCCGGGAGTCAGGAGTGTCGGGCGCCTCCTCTCTCTCCCTGCCTGGACCTTAACCCCTTCCCTGCTCACCCTGTGGGCGGAAAGAGCTATACTGGGATTGGGAGGAATGACTGATTGTATACTTTTTAATTAGTGGGAGTTAGGGTTAGTGAGAGTCTCCAAGGAATCTGGAGGTAAGGCTTCGGGACCTTGACCTTGGCCAGCTGCTGCCAAGATAAGGTTACTTTTAAACATGAAGGCACTAAAGCAGCCACGAGTTCTCAGCCACGAGTTCTCTGAAGACCATCACCTGTGCTTGTTTCAGGTATTATCAGTGGGCCACAAGTTGTGAGGAGAGTTTAATTTAAACTACATTTCTTTTGCCTTTGTTTCCCAAGTCACTTAAACATGTAGACATTTTTCCCAGGTTTAAAGGTTATAGAGATTTCTTGCTAAAATACATCTGAGTCTCTCTTCATTTTATCTTCAACTTAACATTTATTAAGTTTATTTATTTGTTTGTTTGTTTATTTTTGAGAAGAAAGAACATGAGCAGGGGGGAGGTGCGGGGGAGGAGCAGAGGGAGAGAGAGCGCCTTAAGCAGGATCCAGGCCCAGCACAAGTCCCTCACAGGGCTCCATCTCATGACCCTGAGATCACGACCAGAGCTGAGATCAAGAGTTTGATGCTTAACCAGCAGAGCCACCCTGGTGCCCAAATTGAATCTTAGGTTGAAGCCAAGTCTTAAAAACTAGAATGTTTCTGAGGAGAAGTGCATCTCACCTAGCCATTTCAGGACATATTGAGATTCCTGACAAGAACCCCTAAGGAATATGAAGTTTCTTGGGGCTTGGCTGTTGACCCGAAGTATGTGCTGTATTTCTTTTCTTTTTTTTTTTTTTAAAGATTTTATTTATTTATTTATTATTAGGAAAGAGAGAGAGTGAGAGAGAGCATGAGAAGGGAGAAGGTCAGAGTGAGACGCAGACTCCCCATGGAGCTGGGAGCCCGATGTGGGACTCGATCCCGGGACTCTGGGATCATGACCTGAGCCGAAGGCAGTTGCTGAACCAACTGCGCCACCCAGGCGCCCCTGTGCTGTATTTCTTGAAGTATTTCTTCAAGTCATAGGTAAATGGTAAGTTTTCCACTTTTTTATTATTCTCTTTCCTGTATTGGAGGGCATGCCTGTGAGGTTTGTGTTCCTTGGAATGGCTGGTTTAAAAAAAGAGTTCTGGATTTAAATTGATTAAGTCCATAACCAGGTGGTATAGACTGCTTAATAGTACATCAACACGTAGTATCCTTTCTCATATGAGATGGCTGTGCAACGAGGTCTGATGTGAGGGGGATGGAGATTTTATTTATGCATTTGGAATGGCAAAACTTCTCGTAGTATCTAGTCATTACTAACTGAAGTGCAATCTTGTCAAATCTAACTTGTTAATATTTTCATTTGTTCATTCAGCTTCCCCTTATTCATATTGTTCATCTTTAAGACTGGTGTTCAAAACTAGTGAAGCTGGGGGATGGGTTGTTTTGTGTTAGTGAACAATTCTGGATTTACTGAAAGAGGAAGTCTGAAAGTACTTTCTGATTAAGTGGTTTGATGTTATTATGTTCGAAGGCCAGTTTCTCAAAAAATAACTGTGTATCGTTCTCCTGCAGAAAAGTATGTAACCAAGTCAGGAAGCTGATGTGTGTGTGTGTGCGCGCGCGCGCATGTGCGTATGCAGGTGTGCGCACAAGCTAGTTCAGTCTACCACTTGATGACCACTTCATTTTGCCCAGACTGATAATTTAAAATACTTTCGAGTTTTAAAATAAAATATATTTGAGTTTTAGAGCTTATATTAAGTTTGTGATGGAATAAAAACAAAATATTAGCCTGATACTTTTGCAAAAAGTTAAATTATAGAAAACTTTGACTATAACTTATGAATAACCTAGAAATCATTATCTGTAAGTGGATAATAAACAGACGCATTAAAAAAATATGTTCTTCCTCTGAGTTTTAGGTTTTCATCTGGGGATGGTTTGCTCCCTAGAGGACATTTGGAAATGTGTGGAGGAGGTTTTTGATTGTCACAATGACTGGGGACAGCTCCGGGGCGTTTAGTGAGTACAAAGCCAGAGATGCCAAATAATCCTCAATGCATACAAGACATTCTGATTTAATGAAGAACTCTCAAGGGACACCTGGGTGGCTCAGTTGGTTAAGCGGCTGCCTTTGGCTCAGGTCATAATCCAGGGTCCTGGAATCAAGTCCTACCTCTGGCTTCTTGCTCAGTAGGGAGCCTGCTTCTCCTTCTGCCTCTGCCTGCCTCTCTGCCTCCTTGTGCTCTCTCTCTCTGACAAATAAACAAGTAAAATCTTTAAAGAAGAAGAAGAAGAAGAAGAAGAAGAACTCTCACATCATAATGCCAACAGCACCCCTGTTGAGAACAAATGGTGTCCCTATTCTTTTTTTTTTTTGGTGTCCTTATTCTTGATAGGTATGACATATGGGAAATATTAGGAATACACTGGATAATCTTTTTTTCTTTTCCAGTGCAGACTTAGGCCAGTAAAATGAACTAATTAAGAAACAAATTTCCTCTTCCTAAAATTATAGTTCACACCCACGGTAAGCACTTGGTAATTTAAATTCTCAATGTTTCTGCCAAGGGGTTTGATGGTTTTATATAAGGTGGCAATGTACTGGAAATAGTTTAGATCTTATTGAAGGAAAACAGTGCTACTCTCTAAGAAAACAAAAGATTTCCTATAATTTCAAGTGCTCAAAATTGGGACAACTGGAGATTTAATCACTTTGGACCTGAAAAATAGGATTTAAAATTAAAGTTGAACCTGGGAAGAGCCTAGACACTACTGTTTACATTAATGATGGAATAAACCTAAGAAACTCTAGAAACCTGTGTAAATGCCGAAGAACAGGATAAAATGAGCTATGTATTTAGTTCAGCTCTGGCCAACTAAACATTTTTATCCTTTATTTTCTCCATCAAGAAGAGCTATGGTGGGCGCCTGGGTGGCTCAGTTGGTTGAGCGACTGCCTTCGGCTCAGGTCATGATCCCGGAGTCCCGAGATCGAGTCCCATATCGGACTCCCGGCTCTGCGGGAGGTCTGCTTCTCCCTCTGACCTTCTCTCCTCTCATTCTGTCTCTCTCTCTAATAAATAAATAAAATAAAAAATCTTTAAAAAAAAAAAAGAAGAAGAGCTATGGTTAGAGTCATATCTTTTTAAAAATTTCATCAAATGTTTAATAATTTTTAAGATGAATAAATAATTTTTTCAAGTCTGTTAGAGCAATATTCCCTAAAGGCAACACTGTTTTCTTACGTTCTTTTTTCAAGTTTGTAGGATGTCATTTCTCAGCTGTGATAATGACCCAGGCTCCAGTTCTTTATTATTGAACTAAAACCCATGAACATCTTGGTTAATCTCATTGTATATGTGTCGATGTGGTTACCTTCATGTAACGAGTCCCTAGCTTTAATACCTGTTTAATATAAAAAGATCCCCTAGGAGCTTCCTTTTTTTTTTTTTTTTTTTTAAGATTTTACTTATTTTTGCTAGAGAGAGAGCAGGAGTGTGGGGAGGGACAGAGAGAGAAGCAGACTCCCTGCTGAGCAGGAAGCCCAATGCAGGACTCGATCCCAGAACCCTGGGATCATGACCTGAGCCCTAGGCAGCTGCTTAACAGACTGAACCACCAGGCAGCCCCCTTGTGAGCTTTCGAATTTTTTTTTTTAATCTTCTGTGGGGAGCTAGGTTTTAGTTGTGTATGTCTCTGTTCTCAACTTCTTGAGTTATTGCTGGAAAGGAAAGTAGATAATAGTTTTTAATCACAGTTGACCACTGGGGAGACTGGGTGGCTCAGTAGGTTAAACATCCGACTCTTGATTTGGTTCAAGTCATGATCTCAGGATCCTGAGATCAAGTTGCCTCATGTACTCAGTGGGAGTCTGCTTCTTTTCCTCTTCCTCTCCCTCTGCTCCTTCCTCCCACTTATACTCTCTTTTTGTCTCTCTCTCTCAAATAAATAAAATAAATCTTTTTAAAAATTACAATTAACCCTTGATACAACATGGAGTTAGGGGTGCCAACCCCCCCCCACAGTTGAAAATCTGTGTATAACTTTTGACTCCCCCAAAACTTAACAACAGCCTACTGTTGGCCATTGACCAAAAACCTTACTGATAATATAAACAGTCAATTAACACATATTTTGTATGTTATACATATTATATGCTGTATATTTGCAATAAACTAGAGAAAGGACAATGGTATTAAGAAAATCATAAGAGAAAATCTCAAAAAACTTTCCAATATATTGAAAAAAATCTGCATGAAAGTGGACCAGGCAATTCAAACACACGTTGTTCAAGGGTCAACTGCATTTGACTTTGGTTAAGTTTAAGCTTAAACTTATATTACAGTTAGTTGTACTGCACTTCAGTTCTATGATAGAAAACTCTTTGATGTTATCTTTAATCCTTGCAACAACTGTCTAGGTTCAGTGCTAGTATTCCCAAATGACAGCATCAGAGCACTTACATAACTGAGTCTCAAGGTCTAACATCTGGAAAGGAGCCTTCTAGTCAGAAGCTCTTCCTGTAATAGTATGTATTCTTCCTATTTTCATTTCAGTGTGATTGCCTCATATTTTAGTTAATAAAAACATTAAATAAAATCATAAAACTACTACAACTCTGAAACTTGAACCTAAAAAATTTTTGAATAACGGTCAGAATCCTTTCCATTCCATGTAGAATAAAGAAATTTATAAAATTTGACTTTATAGGTCTCTTTTGGCACTTTAGGCTCTGCAAGGCAATGTAAAAATAATGGTTTTCAAATATGTTTTATCTATCTTTACATCTTTCTTTCATTTCTTTCGATAATACATCAATAAGAATTTTAAATCAAGATTTGGATGATACTATAAATATGTTCTAAAGTGATCAGGAGAATTAAAGCAATTTAATTTTTTGCTTCTGAGAACCATCCCTGGTGTTGTTCTTCATTTTTTAAAAGTCATATGGGATTTTATTTTATTTTTTATCTTTTTGACTTCATTTCTCTTATATTTTTATTTATTTTTTATTATTTTCAGTTAGTCAGCATATAGTACATCATAAGTTTTTGTTGTAGCATGTCAAATTTTATGATTTAATAGAAACACAATGCTTTATTGAAAAAATGTTAACATCTATGGTGAAATATTTTCTTACATGAAGTCTTGAATCTGATTGAAAGGTTTTTAGGCTGACGGTTTTTATGCTTGTTTCTTTTTTTAAAAAAATCATCATATCTGTCACAGAAAAAGAAAAGATTGAATGATGAAAAAAGAAAAACTGGCATACAAATAGGAGACTTTGAGTTTTGCTGAAAACATAAGCAGAGAAATGGGAGGGTAGCTCATGGTCGAAATAAGGATTTTTTTTTTTTTTTGGTTTTAAGAAAGGAGAAATGGGAGCATTCTTCTGTGTTGATAGGAGCCAGCCTACCAGGAAAGAGAATTTGGTGATTAGCAAAGAGAAAGGAGATATGTCAGAGGAATCTTCCTGATTCAGATAGGAGTAGGCTTGATCTGGTACACTTAATTCCACCCAGATTTCTAGGAGACAATGTGGAGCACATCTCAGACTTATTCCAACTGAGGGGAGAGAAAGTGTGAGCATCTTTTTACCAAATCCCAAACTGTCCAACTCTGAGGGCTACTCCAGCGGATTAACTCTCTGGCATTTCTGGCTTGACTTATGCATTGGCTGATTCTTCCCAGGGTCATTAAAGGACCTCAGGTAGGGGGTAGCGGAGATTCCATTAAGCAGGCTTTGGTGTGCAGAGGTAAGCTCTGGGGATATGGCCCACCACCCATAGCTATCATCACACCCACACTCTAGGCAGGAGATACACTAACAGTCACGTCTAATTCAGTACTAGTCACGTTGTTCCCCAAAGAGCTTTATAAATCACAAAGAACTTAAAATACATATATACCAACTCAGTTCAAGACCTTCTATTTTAAAAGATTAATGCATTATTAGGAAGCCCTCTACAAGTTTAAAAACCCTAGGGACAAAAAGTTCTTTAACCTAAGTGAACAGTTATTTGTGACATCTGTAATGCCCCAAACCAAGAGAAAAACAATGCTCCCATAAATCATAAGATATGTCAACTTTCATGAAAACCATCCAATCCATTTATTTTTTGTGTGAGACTGATGCACTACCTACTGTGCTAATGAGACACCTGCCATTTATTTTTTTAAATGATGCTTCATTTAGTTAATTGTATGCCTGAAGCTCATCAACTTCCTGCTCCATCACTCTTGGATACATTGGACTCAAAGATTAGTCCTTCTTCTGTTGTAGGGAAAATATGATCTACTTGAAACATACCCACTGACAATTACAGCCTTAACAATTCTTTGTCTGCTGTCCTTAAGAAAACAGGCTCTCTCCCAACCTTTCTTCAGTGGTAGCTGCTACCTACCAAGTTTATCAGAAATGTCAGGAAATAGAAGTTGATGTCCTTCCTCTTCTGCACTCCTGACCTCCTACCCTCTTCTTCTAGACCGTAACTCTTGCTTTTCTTCTAAAATTCTATCTTCCTCTGGGGATTTACTCAGCCTCTAATCCCATAGATTAGTTTTTAGGCCATTCCTTTTCTCACTTCCCAAAGGAAACTTCCCTGATTCCAGACTCTGTGCCCCGGCACCTGCCTTCCTGTACCTTGCCTTCATTACACTGTTAATGACTGGAATTATAGCAAAATTCCAAATATATCTCTATATATTTACTGTCAGTACGTTAGATGGCCTTCTGAGTTCTAGCAATTTACATTAAGTTTTTAAATTTGACTCTCATGATAACTAATTTTATTCCAAGTTTACAACAGAAGAAAGTGAGGATTGGTAAGGTTTTTGTTGTTGTTGTTGTTTTTAAGATTTTATTTATTTATTTGACAGAGAAGAGAGATCACAAGTAGGCACTGAGGCAGGCAGAGAGAGGGGGAAGCAGGCTCCCTGCTGAGCAGAGAGCCCGATGCAGGGCTTGATCCCAGGACTTGATCCCAGGACTTGATCCCAGGACCCTGAGATCATGACCTGAGCCGAAGGCAGAGGCTTTAACCCACTGAGCCACCCAGGCGCCCCAAGGCTTAGTAAGGTTAAAAAACTTGCCAGTGTCATGCAGTTAGCAGGCTGTAAGCCGACCAGGTGTCAACTGGAGCCCAGCTTCAGAATTTGCTCTTCTGCCCACACTGCTTCACCACCTCCAGAGTATTTTAACTTGTTTTGTCATTATTGTTTATCTTCTCGAAAGACTCTAAGCTTTTGAAAGAAGGGATCATATGTACTTTGCCACAAACCTAGGTCCTAGACTCATGCTCCATACAAAACAAGTGTCTGATTTACATTTGCTGAATAAATGAATGAATAAACCAGTTGATACACGATTCTGCATTGCAAAGTAACTGAAAGGATGATTGACAGGTTGGTGATGGGTCAGGCATTTTATTTTCCTGTGATAAAATCAAACATATCGACTAAAACAGAATCACAAAAATAAACTACTTCATACTAATCCATAGCACCTGCCTGTAGATTTCTATTTTTGAAAATTGTCATTTGCATGTAAACATCTCGATTTAGACTAGATGGAAAAAGGCCAGTTTCAATTAATGGAGTATACTTAAGGGGATAAAATTTTATTCCCCAAATATATATTGCAATAAACCAAGGCAATAAGATTTGCTTAATGGATATAAATAAATAAATAAATAAATAGCTTTTCCAATAAATTTTTTAAAGTATTCACACATATGCTCAAGATTATGCTAAGCATAACAAAGAATGTAAAAAGAGATCTAAACTTTGTTCTTAAGTACTTTACAATCTAGTTTGATATATGAGATATCAGGAACAGGCCAAAAAAAGTCTGTTCAGTGATATTTTATATGGTACAGATTATAACATTATAGATATTCTGAGCTGGAACTTGGGCCTGTGGGCTGGAGAGGTCAAGAAAGTTTAGGGGAGGAAATGGGCTTTGGCTGAGAGAATATAGGCTTTTCCTGAGTGTGTTGAAGGGATTTTAAGACAAGGACAGGGAAGGATAGAGAAATGAGCGGACAAATGGGGAGTTGGAGAGCAGATCAGCAAGCACATTGCTTGCCATGAACACAATTTGTGGTAGGAAAGAATTACAATGCTCTGTTAGAAACCAGCTGGCTGATGAAAGAGAGTGACTGCCAAGCTGGGCATTTAGACTCAACATAAGAGAGCCATTGTGGATGAAGAGCAGAGTGTGGATATGATAAACAGAGGTTACTAGGAAATAAAACCAACATTGTATTTCAGCAGAGTATTTCAGCAGAGGCTGTACTTTCAGAGATCAGCTAGGAGATAACCATAGTTACTTAAACAGGGGAAAGGAGCCTGGATTCTAATTAAGATGGGAGGAATCAGAAGGAATAAAGAGACATAAAAAAGCCTATGGAGGCAGAATTGAAAGGGTCTATTGATTGGGCATAGGGGTCTGCCGAAAGGAAGAAACAGATAGTGACATCAATGTTGTAAGTCAGGAGAACTGGAAGCTCAAATTTAGACACACTGCTCTGGAGGTGACTGAAAGCATAAACATGGGATTTCTGAAGGCTTTTGCAAACATGACAAAGAAACAATGTAAAATCTTAGCTAGCTGGGGATTAAGGAGGGCATCCTGTTGTGATGAGCACTGGGTGTTACATGCAACTAATGAGTCACTGACCACTACATCAAGAACTAATGTATTATATGGCGGTTAACTGAACATAATGAAAAAAAAAAAAGCAGAAAAAAATCCTACAATCCACAATTTACAAATTATTATTTTACATAAAAGATTATAGAAAGATTTTTTTAAGATTACAGAGAGGTTCTTGAAAAATTTCATAAGTAAGGAAACATTCTCCTTACACGTGTGTGCTGACTGTAGAGGAACTGGTATTTACCTGCTAGAACTCAGATGTACCTCAAAAATGCAACGTTGTAAAAAAATGCAACTTTGTTTCCTATGAGTTCTTCTTGCCTTTCTGACCCTAACTCATGACTGAGGGAAAACATCTTTAATTATCCAATTAGTATTATTGTTCAAGGTAAACATTCAGTCAGTTCAAAATTTAAATTCCCTATCAATATTGTCTTTTGCTGTCATAGGATTTCTATTCCACCTTCTGTCTTTCATATTCATTCAAGTGGTGGGGGTGGGGACTGTAATCCACAGCCTGTCATTTCACACCATGCTGACTGCCACTGCGATGGGCTTTGTCCTACTGACTTGCTCAGCATCTACCACTGGTATTCATTTCGAACTAGTCTTTCCATTTGGTCTTTTAAAGGCTTTCTGCAGGTACCTACTATGAAATGTATGTTCCTAGTCACAGCACCTACTCAAGGCCTTTCTGTTCCATCAGTTTTCTTATTATTTTCTTATTATCTTCTTGTTATTCTCTCTAGGCACGCAGGAGTTGTGGAGACCACAAATAGGGTTCCCACAACTGGTAAAATTATCCCTAGTCCATTTACTTCCTCCAGTGTTGCTGCTTGCTTGTTCACTGCCATATTGTTTGTGACACCATTCTGAATCCAGGGCTTCTCTGCAGGCTTTGTAATCTATTCAGTCTTGTCCAGGGTATCAGAGTTCAAGGTCCAGTATTTTTTTATTTCCCCACAATGTATTTGGATATATTTTGCTATCCCCTAGGTTTCAACTCTGGGAGAGAGCATGGTACCAAGATTTAGTGGTATACTAGCACCAGCTTATTCATCCCAGTTCATGAAAGTTCACAAAGGTTGCCAGCTGCTTGTTAAACACAGACTTTATTTTAAATTAAATTATATGAACTTGCATTTAAGTTAATTAAAAACAAAGGCAATAAATAGTCCAAATCATCACATCCTAATGATCTTAATATATTTTTACTAATTTTATTAGCATTTTACTGATAGATTTTATAAATACCTATGCCTTTGAAGATATTTATGTATATTTTCTCTTTCTATCTCTGCCTCAATAGTATCAGATTCGTAGCTTGAAATTGTCCATAATGTGAGTAATTACAAAATAGAAACTGACAAATTCTACAATGGTTAAACTTTCACCAGCACATCTACTCAAGACTATCTCTTGCCCGTTACTTCCTTAAACTTTTTTTTAAAGATTTTATTTATTTATTTGAGAGAGGAGAGAGATCACAAGTAGGCAGAGAGGGAGGCAGAGAGAGAGGGAAGCAGGCTCCCCACTGAGCAGAGAGCCCGAGGAGGGGCTTGATCCCAGGACCCTGAGATCACGGTTAAAGCAGAGGCCTTAACCCACTGAGCCACCCAGGTGCCCCTACTTTCTTAAACTTTTCATCTCTTCTTCTTCTCTTCTTTTCAGTGGTCTAAGGGTTTTATTACTACTGCTTCGTGTATGGCAAGACCTGCTTTTGCATCTTCCTCTTCTGCTGGATCAAAAATGTAATAATGGCATTTATTATGTATTAATAAGGAAGGGCACCAGAGAGCCTAGATTTTAAAAATATTGCTTGACTACTAACTTGCTTTCCAAACCCTATCTTTGTAATGAATAAAAGGACAGATCTCAGCCAAGACTCCAAATCATCCCAAACTCCAAATTAATACCGTTCCATTAGTGAAGATTTATTATAGCAACAAGTAGTAATAAATTGTCTATCTTGAGTTCTGAATAATTCACAATTGCAAATGTGCTTTATATTTTACTACCTTGGCATTCTTGAGTTCTCATAACTTTCCAAGTTTCTCATGGTAATAAAGCTGATTTAACTAGTAATTAATGAACAGGAGTAATTGTACTCACTTGGCATCTTTAACAAATGGAATCACCTTAGTACAGCAATGTCAAAGCAGGGGATTTTCTGTGCTTCCTTTTCCACAAATGGTATGGAAGAAGTATGAGATTTCTTCATTAGTCACTAATAATCATTTATAAATTTGGAGAAACCACAGGCTGATGAATCTTTCAGCTTCTTCTAGTTTCTATACTCAGTTCTAGTCCAATTAAGCTCTAGACTAAATCTCTATTTTCTCACTTTGTTGATTAAATGGCCACTTTGCCAGATAGAATTTAAAAGAACAACCATTTGGGAAATATATTTATTGCCAAATTCTGTGATAAAATTATTCTAGATCCAGAGTGATGCAATACTTTCCAAATGAAAGGAACTTAGAATTATTTTGTAATTACTTTGTAACTCTTGGGAATATACTAGAATCCCCGCTTCCCCTGGAAAATTTAGGGAAAGTGGAATTTATATTATGGAGACAAGGAACCTATTACTCTGGAGTGTTTCTATATTGATACCTTGTAGTTACATAGTTTGTGTTTTTTTTTTAGCTTTATTCTTCAAAATAAATAATGTAAAGTTTACCTGGGAAGGATCATTCTTGAGAAAGAGCATTATGTAGGTGATACTGTTCACCTAGTTTTGCAAACTCTGGCTACCAGAACTTTGACTCTAATGGTTAGGCAGAGCCTACTCATCCAGTTATCACATATAGCAATACTTGAAGATTTTCACTTAATCTCAAGAATTTATCAAGAAAACAGAAATATTTGTGGTAACGACTGAAGCAATATTCAGTAGTGATAATGCGGCCATATGTGTATAATAACCAAAAGAGAAAAATAAATGAATTAATGAGAGAATTAAGTAAACTGGAAAAGTATACATTGATAAGTCTCTCATATCATCTGCTGATAACCCAGCATAGCTAGAAAAAATGATCTGATCTCATCTGGATTTGTCTCAGAGCAATTTTCTTTCAAATCTTCTAAGACAGGAGAGCTTTTTTTCCTTCTCATCCCTTATTAATAACTGCAATTATTCTTTTTGCTCATGTACTTACTTAGAAGCAACTGAGTGTTTATTACATTTCTGCAGATGCATGCCTCCTTCTAAAGTGCTCTACAAAAAGCTAATTGCCTACTTTTCTGTAATAGAAAAAACTGCATCTTGTTCTGTGTTTTCTTACCTAATTACTCTATGACACTCATCCCTCTGCCATGATGTAAACATTCCATGTGTGCAACTTCTCTATGTGGTCAATAGAAAGCATTACATCTTCCTTAGATATCTGAAGTGAACATGGCTCTGTCACATCATATATGGTCCTAGTGGTCTTTTTGTAGACAATTGACCAGGTGACAATGGTAACAACAATTTAATCCCTCATTGCTTAACTATTTCATGTTCAGTATCTTTTATTTCATAATTTCCTTGCATACCTGTGGGCTTATTTACTTTTGACAATTCTCTGAATGAGTAGTTAGAGCAATTATCATTTCCTTATTTTACAGATGAGGAAACTGAACCCTAAAAATGTTAATTGACATTCCAGACTTCAAATAATTGGTGACTGAGCTATTCTTAGATGACAGTCTTCACATGGGGAAATGTTTATGATATGTTGTCAAACGAATTTTTTAAATACAGAAAATGGGAAAATGCATATAAAGATTATATGCATAATAGAATATTAATGAAAATACACACATATATACATACAAGAAAGAAATACTGCTCAAAAGCACATTTTATAAATATCAAATAGGTGATAATAGATACTACGTTTACAGAGATAGCAGACATGGTCCATGCCACACTAGAACTAATAATGTAGTGAAAGAGACAAATGTTAATCAGATGAATACAAAAATAAATCTATAATAACACATCATGAAAAAAAGTGTAAAACAAACAACAACAAAAAAACAAAACCAAGGTGCTATGAATCGCATCTAACTTAAATGAAGGTTGATTTGCTTCTGAAGAAGTTAATTAAGGCAGAAAACAGAAAGATGACTGAGACATAGCCAGGTGAAGATGTTGGAAGATTTTTTAATTTCTCTTTTTACTTTTCTAACTTTCCAAATCTCTACAAAACACGGATGTTGCTTTCTCTCTCTGACAGAGTACTTTCTATCAAACCAGACCTCCTAGAAAAGCAACTCTAAATGCTGAACTTAAAAAGAATAAGGGCAAGGAATACTTTAGAAATAATTTAAAAAAAAAACCACAAAAGGAAAACCCACTGTAGTAAGAGAAATTCTCTGCCACTTTTCGTTTTAAGGAATTTTCTAATATATGAGTGCT
>JAPYYJ010002066.1:0-13337 GCA_028533885.1 Nasua narica | reverse complement strand
CAGGAAATTGAAGAGTAGCAGCAATTCTGTGAACAGAAAAGTGACCACTTTCCGGAAGGTAGGACATGCAGAGAAGTGAATCCAAGGTGATATATGGGAAGACAGACCGTGGGAGGAGGAGCCTCCATCAGCTGGCTACTAGCGAGTGACAGAGCAGCAAAGCACAAAGAACTTTTAGAAGTCTGCTCCACAGAGGGACATCACTGCAGTGGCTAAGGCAGGGGGGATGGGTAGAATCCTTGCTGGGTCAGTTCGGTCTCAGAACCCTCGGGGTCACAGAAAGACTGCGAGTGCCTGAGTGTGGCAGAGCTCCCAGGTATCAGTGCAGAAGCTGGCTGCAAAGATGGAGCGAAGGATGGGCTTTTAGCTCAGGGTTTGCATAAACTGTGATCCCCAGCACAGTTGCGCCACTGCTCTTTCTTTGAGCAGGGACCCCACAAGTGGCAGATCCGGGGAGACCCCCCTCGCTTCCTCCACTGGGAGGAGTGGCACGGGAGTGTGTTGCAGAAATAAGCAGGGTTTGGAGACTCCTAATGGGGCCATGTGCCAGAGATAGAAACTCTTGGTCACACGTTGGGTGAGCTCAGAGCATGGCCAGAGATCAGGGAGATAGGAGTGAATGACTGCTTTTCTCTGAGGGCACACTGAAGAGGGGGTCCCAAGCTCTTGGCTTCTCCAAGGATGGAGATTGGGAAGCTGTCATTTTCATTCTCATCCTCCAAAGCTGTATGGAAAGCTTTAAGGGAACAAAAGCTACCTAGGGCAAACCCAAGCAGATTACTTAGCTTGGCCCCTCGCAAGGGTGGTGCAATTCTGCCTTGGGCAAAGACCTATGAGAATGAATCACTGCAACAGTCCCCTCACCCAGAATCAGCAAGAGCATCCAGCCAAGACCAAGTTTACTGATCAATGAGAACTGCAATACACCAGTGGTAGGGGAAAGCAACACATAGATTTCATGGCTTTCCCCCCATGATTCTTTAGTCTTTCAAAGTTAAACTTTTTTAACTTTCATTATTTTTTCTTTTGCTATTTTTTGAATGTTTTTTCTTTCCTATTTTAACCTATTTTACCTATTTTATCTTATCAATACCTTTTTAAAAATTTTTTTATAGTCATATTCTATCTTTTCATAGTATTTAACCTTATTTTTTTGTATACATACAAGTTTTTCTTTCTTTAAAAGTTTGTGATACAGTTTCTTCTAATAGACCAAAACACACCCTAAATCTAGCATATGGCTTTGTTCTAGTCTCCAGGCTGATCACATTCTTTTTTCTTTTTCAATGAACTTATCAATTCCCTTTTAAAATCTTCTTTTCAGGGGCGCCTGGGTGGCTCAGTTGGTTGAGCAACTGCCTTCAGCTCAGGTCATGATCCTTGAGTTCTGGGATTGAGTCCCACATCGGGCTCCCAGCTCCACAGGGAGTCTGCTTCTTCCTCTAACCTTCTCTCCTCTCATGCTCTCTCTCACTTTCTCTGTCTCTCAAATAAATAAATAAAATCTTGTAAAAAAAAAATAAAATTTTTTCATCTTTACAGTCATATTCCATCCCTTTATTATCTTTTATTATATATATATATAATAATGTGTGTGATATATATATATATGATTCAACAGCTCTGGCTGGAAGCCAGGCTCAACCATGTGAAGGTTTCCCAGGAGCTGCAGATTTGAAACAATTCTGTCTGAAGAATGCCCAGCACGACCCCTTACTAACTGGTGTATCTTCAAGTACAAATCCCTTCAGACCCCAGAAAGCCTATTCCTTTTTGTAGTAAACAATCTTTGGATGGTTTTCTAAACCACTTTTCATGAACCCATGAGTATTCAAAGGAGAACTAAATTTGATGCCTGTACGAAAGCTTATCCCTCTAACACATGCCATACTATATAAACTTCTACTTTTGTCAGTCCTTAACATCTACCTCTCTGAATTTTCATAAATTTCTATTTCACAAGGATAATTATTTTATATATACTGGCAGCAGCATACAATACTTAGTCTTCTTTAAATTTTGGGGAGATAATTTCTTCTAAAAAATAAAGTATACCTTAAATCAAGTATGTAGATCTGTTCTGTTCACCAGCCTAATCATTCATATATATATATATATATATATATATGTGTGTGTGTGTGTGTGTGTGTGTGTGTGTGTATTTTTTTTTTCCTTTCTTCTCCCCTGGTTTCGAGTCTTTTATGATTTGGTTAATGTATATTTTTATAGGGTTGTTGTTACCCTTTTAGCATTTTGTTCTCTCATTTATCTGTTCTCTGGACAAAATGATAAGGTGTAAAAACTCACCTCAAAAAAAAAGAACAAGAGGCAGTACCAACTGCCAGGGACCTAATCAATACAGACATTAGTAAGATGTCAGAACTTGATTTCAGAATGATTATAAAGATGCTAGCTGGGTTTGAAAAAAGCATAGAAGATACTTGAGAATACCTTTCTGGAGAAATAAAAGAACTAAAATCTAACCAAGTTGAAGTCGAAAAAGCTGTTAATGAGGTGCAATAAAAAAATGGAGGCTCTTTCTGCTAGGATAAATGAGGCAGAAGAGAGTGATATAGAAGACCAAATGATGAAGAATAAAGAGCTGAGAAAGAGATAAACAACTACTGGATCATGAGGGGAGAATTCAAGAGATAACTGATACCATAAGATGAAACAATATTAGAATAATTGGGATCCCAGAAGAAGAAAGAGAGGGGCAGAAGGTATATTGCAGAGAATTTCCTTAATTTTGTGAAGGGAATAAGCATAAAAATCCAGGAGGCACAGAGAACCCCCTTCAAAATCAATAAAAAAAGGTCAACACCCTATCATCTGATAGTAAAACTTACAAGTCTCAGTGACAAAGAGAAAATCCTGAAAACAGCTCAGGACCTGGCAGACCTGAAAGGACAGGCATGATATATTCAGAAGAGTAAACAAGAAAAATGTACAGCCAAGAATACTATATCCAGCTAGGCTGTCATTGAAAATAGAAGGAGAGATAAAAAGGTTCACAGAGAAACAAAACCTAAAAGATTTTGCAAACACCAAGACAGCTCTACAGGAAATATTGAAAGGGGTCCTCTAAGCAAAGAGAGAGCCTAAAAGTAACAGACCAGAAAGGAACAGAGACAATAGACAGTAACAATCGCCTTACAGGCAATACAGTGGCACTAAATTCATATCTTTTGATAGTTACCCTGAGTGTAAATTGGATAAATGCCCCCAATCAAAAGACACAGAGTATCAGAATGGATTAAAAAAAAAATAAGACCCACCAATATGCTATCTGCAGGAAACTCATTTTAGACCCAAAGACACCTCCAGATTTAAAGTGAGGGGGTGGAAAACAATTTACCATGCTAATGGACATCAGAAGAAAGCTGGGGTGGCAATTCTTATATCAGATGAATTAGATTTTAAGCCAAAGACTATAATAAGAGATAAGGAAGGACACTATATCATACTTAAAGGGTCTACCCAACAAGAAGATCTAACAATTTTAAATATCTATGCCCCTAACATGGGAGCAGCCAATTTTATAGACCAATTAATAACAAAATAAACACATTGACAATAATACAATAATAGTAGGGGACTTCAATACCCCCCTTACCAAAATGGACAGATCATCTAAGCAAAAGATCAACAAAGAAATAAAGGCTCTAAATGACACACTGGACCAGATGGACATCACAGATCTATTCAGAACAGTCCATCCCAAAGCAACAGAATACACATTTTTCTCTAGTGCACATGGAACATTATCAAGAATAGATCACCTCCTGGGACACAAATCAGGTCTCAATCGGTACCAAAAGATTGGGGTCATTCCCTACATATTTTCAGACCACAATGCTTTGAAACTAGAACTCAACCACATGAGGAAAGTTGGAAAGAATTCAAATACATGGAGGCCAAAGAGCATCCTACTAGAAAATGAATGGGTCAATCAGGAAATTAAAGAAGAATTAAAAACATTCATGGAAGGTGCTGTGTCTGACAGTGGCTGTTGGCCACGTGAAGATGACAAATGATGAGCTTGTGTACAACATCCACTTAGCGGTTAATTTCCTGGTGTCCTTGCTCAAGAAGAACTGGCAGAACGTCCAGGCTTTATACATCAAGAGCACCATAGGCAAGCCCCAGTGCTTGTACTAAGGCACAGTTCAATAAATCCTAGTGCTACCATTAAAAAATATATATTCATGGAAACAAATGAAAATGAAAACACAACTGTTTAAAATCTTTGGGATACAGCAAGGGTGGTCCTGAGAGGAAAGTATATAGCAATACAAGCCTTTCTCAAGAAACAAGGATGGTCCCAAGTACACAAACCAATCCTACACCTAAAGGAGCTCAAGAAAGAACAGCAAAGAAAGCCTAAACCCAGCAGTAGAGAAATAATAAAGATCAGAGCAGAAATCAATGAAATAGAATCCAAAGGAACAATAGAACAGATCGATAAAACCAGGAGCTTGTTCTATGAAAGAATTAATAAGATTGATAAACCCTTGGCCAGATTTATCAAAAAGAAAAGATAAAGGACCCAAATTAATAAAATCATGAATGAAAGAGGAGAGATCACAACCAACACCAAAGAAACACAAACAATTTTAACAACATATTATGAGCAACTATATGCCAGCAAATTAGACAATCTGGAAGAAATGGATGCATTGCTAGAGACTTATAAACTACTAAAACTGAACCAGGAAGAAATAGAAAACCTAAACAGACTCATAATCAGTAAGGAGATTGAAGCAGTCATCAAAAATCTCCCAACAAACAAGAGCCCAGGGCCAGACGGCTTCCCAGGGGAATTCTACCAAACATTTAAAGAAGAATCCATACCTATTCTCCTTAAACTGTTCCAAAAAATAGAAATGGAAGGAAAACTTCCAAACTCATTTTATGAGGCCAGCATGACCTTGACCCAAAACCAGACAAAGACCCCATCAAAAAGGAGAATTACAGACCAATATACTTGATGAACACAGACGCAAAAATCCTCACCAAAATAGTAGCCAATAGGATCTAGCAGTAATTAAAAGGATTATTCACGGGGTGCCTGGGTGGCTCAGTGGGTTAAAGCCTCTGTCATGATCTCAGGGTCCTGGGATCAAGCCCTGCATTGGCCTCCCTGCTTGGCAGGTAGCCTGCTTCTCCCTCTCTCACTCTGCCTGTTTCTCTGCCTACTTGTAATCTCTCCCTCTCTCTCTTTCTCTCTCTCTGTCAAATAAATAAATCTTTTTAAAAAAGGGGGGGTTATTCATTATTCAAGTGGGATTTATTCCTGGGCTGCAAGGGTGGTTCAACACCCGCAAGTCAATCAATGTGATATAATACATTAATAAAAGAAAGAACAAGAAATATACAATATTCTCAATAGATGCTGAAAAGGCATTTGACAAAGTACAGAATCCTTTCTTGATCAAAACTCTTTATGGTGTAGGGATAGAGGGTACGTACCTCAATATCAAAGCCATCTATGAAAAACCCACAGCAAATACCATTCTCACTAGGGAAAAACTGAGAGCTTTTCCTCTAAGGTCAGGAACACAGCAGGGCTGTCCACTATCACCACTGCTATTCAACATAGTACTAGAAGTCCTAGCCTCAGCCATCAGACAATAAAAAGAAATAAAAGGCATCAGAATAGGCAATTAAGAAGTCAAACTCTCTTTGCAGATGATATGATACTTTATGTGGAAAACCTGAAAGACTCTACTCCAAAACTGCTACAACACATATAGGAATTTAGTAAAGTGTCAGGATATAAAATCAATGCACAGAAATTAGTTGCATTTCCATTCACCAACAGCAAAACAGAAGAAAGAGAAATTAAGGAGTTGATCCCATTTATAATTGCACCCAAAAACATAAGATACCCAGCAATAAAGCTAACCAAAGAGGCAAAGAATCTGTACTCATAAAACTGTAGAATACTCATGAAAGAAATTGAAGAAGACAAAGAAATGAAAAAACGTTCCATGCTTATGGATTGGAAGAACAAATATTGTGAAAATGTCTATGCTACCTAAAGCAATCCATACATTTAATGCAATCCCTATCAAAATACCATCAATTTATTTCAAAGAAATGGAATAACTAATCCTAAAATTTGTGTGGAACCAGAAAAGACCCCGAATTGCCAGAGGAATGTTGAAAGCCAAAGTTGGCAGCATCACAATTCCAGATTTCAAGCTCTATTACAAAGCTGGCATCATCAAGACAGCATGGTACTAGCACAAAAAAGGACACATAGATCAATGGAACAGAATAGAGAACCCAGAAATGGACCCTCAACTCTATGGTCAACTAATCTTTGACAAAGCAGGAAGGAATGTCCAAAGGAGAAAAGATAATCTCTTCAAATGGTGTTAGGAAAATTGGAGAGCCATATGCAGAAGAATGAAACTCAACCATTTCCTTACACCACACACAAATATAGACGTGAAATGGATTAAAGACCTCAATGTGAGTCAGGAATCCATCAAAATCCTTGAGAACACAGGCAGCAACCTCTTCAACCTCAGATGCAGCAACTTCTTTCTAGAAACATCGCCAAAGGCAAGGGAAGCAAGGGGCAAAATGAACGATTGGGACTTCATCAAGATAAAAAGCTTTTGTACACCAAAGGAAACAGTCAACAAAACCAAAAGAACTGACAGAATGGGAGAAGATATTTGCAAATGACATATCAGATAAAGGGCTAGTATCCAAAATCTATAAAGAACTTACCAAACTCAACACCCAAAGAACAAATTATCCAATCAAGAAATGGGCAGAAGACATGAACAGACATTTCTGCAAAGAAGACATCCAAATGGCCAACGGACACATGAAAAAGTGCTCAACATCACTCAGCATCAGGGAAATCCAAATTGAAACCACAGTGAGATACGACCTCATACCAGTCGGAATAGCTAAAATTAATCAGTCAGGAAATGACAGGTGTGGGTGAGGATGCAAAAAAAGGGAAACCCTCCTACACTGTTGGTGGGAATGTAAGCTTGGTGCAGCCACTCTGGAAAACAGTATGAAGTTTCCTCAAAACATTGAAAATAGAGCTACCATATGACCCAGCAATCACACTACTGCATATTTACCCTAAAGATACAAATGCACTGATCCGAAGGGACACGTGCACCCAAATGTTTATAGTAGCAATGTCCACAAAAGCCAAACTACAGAAAGAGCCTAGATGTTCATCAACAGATGAATGAATGCATAGAGTTGTGGTGTGTGTGTGTCTGTGTGTGTATGTATATATATATAATGGAATATTATGCACCCATCAAAAAAGAAATCTTGCCATTTGCAACAACAAGTATGGAACTAGAGGGTACTATGCTAAGTGAAATAAGTCAATCAGAGATAGACAATTATCATATGATCTCACTGATATGAGGAATTTGAGAAATAAGACAGAAGCTCATAGGGCATGGGAGGTAAAAATCAAACGATGAAACCAGAGGGAGACAAATCATAAGACACTCTTAATCACAAGAAACAAACTGAGGGTTGCTGGAGGGAAGGGGGAGTGGGAGGGTTGGGGTGGTGGGGTGATGGACACTGGGGAAGGTATGTGCTATGGTGAGTGCTGTGAATTGTGTAAGACTGATGAATCACAGACCTGTACTCCTGAAATAATACATTATATGTTAATTTAAAAAAGAAGAAGTAAATCAACGAGAAAACAGTGTCTTTGAATGACATATTAGACCAGATTGACTTAAGACATATATGTAACATTTCATCCAAAATCAGCAGAATACACATTCCTTTCAAATGCACATGGAACATCCTTCAGAGTAGATCACATATTAAGCCACAAAAGAAGTCTCAATAAATTTGAGAAGACTGAAATATCATACATCTTTTCCAACCACAGTAGTATAAAACTAAAAATCAATCAAATAAACAAAAAAAGTCCATGTAGAGGCTAAGCAGTGTGCTACTAAACAATCGGTCAATGAAAAAAATCAAAGGGGAAATAAAAAAAATACATGGAGACCAATGAAAATGAAAACAACAGTCCAAAATCTTTGGGACATGGCAAAAGCAATTTTAAGAGCAAAGTTTATAATGATATAGTCCTACCTCAAGAAATTAGAAAAATCCCAAATAAACAATGTAACCTTATACTGATAGGAACTAGCCAAAGAACAAACAAATCCCAAGGTTAGTAGGAGGAAGGCAATGGAAAGATCAAAGCAAAAATAAATGCAATAGGATTATAAAAACAATTTTTAAAAGATGAATGGAAGCCACAATAGTTCCAACAATGGTTCTTTTCAAGTGGTTCTTTGAAAACATAAAATTGATAAACCTTTAGCCAGACTCATCAAGTGGGGAAAAAATTAAATCAGGAATGAAAGAGTAGTAATAACCAACACCAGAGAGATACAAAGGATTGTAAGAGACTACTATGAAAAATTATATGTCAACAAATTGAATAACTTCCTCAAGGAGATTCAGAGGAAAGATTCTGACAATTACTATATAATACAGGTAATAGCTAGTACCTTTAAGATCATCCTACTGGACTGTGTAAGGATTCATAGACCTCTACTGAAGAAACTGATGGCTTCATACAACTACTAACAAAAAATCAAAATCAACTACACAGGACTGAACAAACTGAGGAAGATAATTATACTTTATGATTTTTGCTTGAAATATTGCTGGATCCTTAATCTTTTGCTTTCTGAATATAAGAAAATCTTTCCTCTTTAGCTAATTATGACTTACACTAATCTGGTAAATCACACCTTTGTAAGCAGGATTGAAACATTTATCTTTTTCTCCCTACCTGATCCCTCTAGACTCAAATTTAATAGAATATAAATTTTTATATATTTCAGGGTAACATGTTTATGTGCATATGTTCAATAAGAATCTATTCTCTTTGTGGCAAGACACAATTGATAATATTGGTTATATTACTAAGGCTTTGACTGGAATGTCATATTTGAAAAAGATATGCCATTGCCTGCCTTCACTCTGTAAAAAAATACTTTGATCCTGACATCTGAAAATCTTCTCAACTGGCTACCCTCAGAATTTAGGATCTGGTTTATAATGTGCTCCAATCATTAACCACTGTTTTATTTTATTTCCATTGAAATGTCTCTTATTTAATAAGATTAGTTATTATTGATCACTTGAACCATAAGCCTAACTTTGGAAAAACACTTGCACACTGCCTCCTGAAATGAGTTTAACTGAACTGACCTCTTGTCAAGACTAAGAGACTGGTTCAACAATAACCAATTTTAGTATGTAAAATTTCCAGGGAAGTTTCAGAGGAGGGAACCATAGGGGCTAAAGGCAGGCTGCCCCCAAAAATGTGCCCCTTTGGCAATCCTGATTATTTTGAATTAAAGTTACTAAGGCTTTACAGAGGCTACTGTATGAAGAACACTCTGACACTCCTTTATCTCCAGACAGCAAGAAATAAATCTCCCATGTGAGAGGTACCTTCCCTGTACCAGGTAGAGATATCCTAATCATCAGAGCTAAGGAATTCAGAGTCAAGAAGGCTATATTATCGAACTTTATTATTTTACTAATTTACTATGTCAGCCCAAGTGCTCTTTAGAATTCTTTACTAATTAAGCTCCAGAACATAAATTTTACTTGTCCTGTCAATTACTCACAGATTTTATGTTTATTTAGATAAAAAAGTTCCATAACTTGGTCATTTTTTGTCTCAATTTCATCAACAGGCATCTATATACACATAATAAAACGTCAGGGTTTTTTCTCCTGTTAATCTGTCTCATGTCAATTTAATTCTTAGATCACTTAGCAGAATATTGAAGTGTAGAGAAAAAAATTTCCTCCCCAAAACCAGTAATCAGTCATCTCAGGTATCTCCTAATGAAACGTGCCCTGACCAGCCTGCTCAGCAGTACCCTGGCAAGGCAGTTCAGATTCCTCCAGATTTGCCTTCTGGAAGAATATGCATATTTATGTAGATTAGGGCTTAGATTTAAGCAGATGTCACAGGTCCCCAAGAGCCTGCTCTTGAAACTTGGATCCTCATGACATTTGCCCTCTTTCAGGTCCCTAGGTACCATGTCCTACACAGGCCACGCATGCATAGTATGCACCTGTCAGCCAGCGTTGAGAAGCCAGAGGCCCCAAGGCCTGTGGACCATCAGCTGGTCTCCAACCATCTGTATCACCTCTTGGGAAGTAGAAGTCAACCTCTGACAATATTTCTGAGGCATGAGCTTTAAACTAGGGACATCAGTTAGGACTGGCTTTCTGATAAATTCTGGAGTTCAACAATGGAAGCTCCCAGATGTCCCTTATTAGAGGCTACACCAGCCGGTCTCCCTGTCATAATCCTGGCAAGGCATTCCAGTTTTCTCCAGCACTTCCTCAGCGTGAATACGCACATTTGTGTAGATGAGGGCTTGGAATTAGGTGGATGACTTATACTGGTCCCACCACTAGGCTTCTACCGGAATATTTCCTGTAATAAGTGCCTGGCTACCCTGACCTGCATGGCCCACATATACACTATTTGCACCCCAACATCAAACTTCTACAATAAAACATTTAAAACACAGGTGTGAACAACAAAAGGAGAGTAATATGACTCATTCACTAACCTTACCAAAATTGTCTAAGAGGTGATTTAGGAGTAGAATAGATTAGATATTCATTTCTGAAGGCCTACTGAAGACAGTCTAGAAAAAACTTAAAATTAAGGAATCTCCAGATGTTGGCCTGATCACACAACCCAACGAGTTATATTCTATATTAAGAAGAGCAACTAAGGAAGACATCCCAATGCCCTTATTAGGGGCGTGAAGTAACATAAATGCTGACAGGCAGAAAAGAGAAGTGCCCTCATAAAAGGTCATCTCCAGAGTAGGAAGAAACCCAGAACCCCTTGCTTTCAAGGGCACCAGTCCACACCCCAGGACAAGGATTATTTTCACCCTTTGACCCTGGTAACTATAACTAGAATCTAGGGCCATAAAAAAGACAAAACTACAACAAATGAGAATATAGAACCAATCAGATTCACTGAAGAATAAGCTTATACCAGACAAAAAATGATAAAAATTAGAATTCTAATAAATTTAAATAGATGCAGAAACCCAGTGGCTATTAGATTTATGGTCCAAAGAGAACCAAAACATGGTCTTCACAGGAGTGGAGATTGTACAACTTGGACCTGTCACCATTGATACTAAATTGAATCAACACCTTATAGCATTTGGAGAAAATAATACTATTTTACAAAGATCTTTGGGTAGCATCAACCTAGAGATTAAGATGGCCTATACCTAATATATTATCCCTTAAAACATCTTCATGGATGATAGAACCCAAGATGGCGGTGATGTAGGAGGACCCTAGGCTTATCTCATGCTATGAGCACATCTAGATAACTATCAAATCATCCTAAATACTCCAGAAATCAACCTGAATACTGATAGAACTCCACAACTAAAGGGAGAGAAGAGGCCACATCTAAGTAGGTAGGAAGTGTGGAGACATGGTTTAGGGGAGAGCCGCATTGCAGGTGCTGCAGAGGGGAGGGAGCCATGGTCATAGAGAAGGATGAGAGAGAGGGGAGCACACAGGGGAATGCACAAGGAGAGGGTTTCCCCAAAGCCATTTGTTTGTAAAATGAGAGGGGCTGAGTTTCTTGAGTTCTTGCAACCAGCAGGGCTTAAAGCCTGGAGTTTTAAAGATCAGCTGGCTTGGCTGGGATAGAGCCCAGTGGGTACTGCCCTGCTCCTTGGAAGAAGGCAGGCAAACAACCTGGGCACAGTGTGGAAACAGCAATCTGAAGAGCACCTGGGGCACAGAGTAAGGAGATTATTTACTCATCTCAGCATCCCTATGAGGCAACGTTCACAGAGACATCTCTCCAGGAACAAGATAACTGGCCAGTGCCATTTCCCTTCCCTGCCTGTCAACATAAACACAGAGCCACTAGTAGGAGGCAGCACAGAGCCAACACTGGCTGTTTAACTTGCTTACACCAAGCCCCACCCATACCCCCACCCCCTTGTATACTGGCATGACAGCCCTTCTCAGTCAAGCATGCCTCAGTACCAATGCAGTGGGCCCCACCCCAAGAAAACCAACACAAACCCCTGCCTAAACCACATCTCCTGACCAGAGTTCTGCAGGCCTCAGTTCTGGTGGAGTTGGTGTCAGGTATCATTTCACAAGCAGATCAGAGCACACCTAGTTAAAACTTGCCACATTCCGGCCAGGGACTAAACACTTCCCACAGAAGGCAAGGAGAGCCTCTGCAGATAACTGGCCTGAAGGACAGAGCAGCTAAAACACAACAGCACAGTGCATGCAGCACACCCCAGAGACACTCTCTAAATTGCCAGACCCTGGATACTAAATGACCTCTTCTTCATAAAGACATTACTTTAAGAAGAAGGAGACATAACTGGCTTTTCTTTTCTCTTCTTTTCCATAGAGAAGAAGGCAGAGACTTAGACAAAATGTGAAGCTGGAGGAATTTATCCCAAATGAAAGAACCAGATAAAGCCACAACCAGAGACCCAAGCAAAACGGATATTCGTAACATGCCTGATTAAAGCAGTGATCTTAAGAATACCCACTTGCCTTGAGAAAAGAATAGAAGATATCAGTGAGGTTGGTTCAGCATTCACAAATCAATCAACATAATACAATACATTAATAAAAGAAAGAACAAGAACCATATGATACTCTCAATTGATGCTGAAAAAGCATTTGACAAAGTACATCCTTTACTGATCAAAACTCTTCACAGTGTAGGCATAGAGGGTACATTCCTCAACATCATCAAAGCCATCTATGAAAAATCCACAGTGAATATCATTCTCAATGGGGAAAAGCTTTTAGCTTTTCCCCTGAGATCAGAAACACGGCAGGGATGCCCACTATCCCCACCGCTGTTCAACATAGTACTAGAAGTCCTACCCTCAGCCATCAGACAACAAAAAGAAATAAAAGGCATCCAAATTGGTAAAGAAGAAGTCAAACTCTCACTCTTTGCAGATGATATGATACTTTATGTGGAAAACCCAAAAGACTCCACTCCAAGACTGCTAGAACTCTTACAGGAATTCAATCAAGTGTCAGGATATAAAATTAATGCACAGAAATCAGTTGCATTCCTATACACCAACAGCAAAACAGAAGAAAGAGAAATTAAGGAGTTGATTCCATTTACAATTGCACCCAAAACCATAAGATACCTAGGCATAAACCTAACCAAAGAGGCAAAGAATCTGTACTCAGAAAACTACAAAGTGCTCATGAAAGAAATTGAGGAAGACACAAAGAAATGGAAAAAC
>JAPYYJ010002065.1:0-13339 GCA_028533885.1 Nasua narica | reverse complement strand
TTTGGGGGGATGCTTGCAGGGGACTGTGGCCACGAACGTCCCTACCCGTGAGGCCCCGGGGGACAGGGACATGGCACTGCCCTTGGTCACTCCTGTCCGGCAGCCTTCAGCAGCCCTTGCTGGCAAAGGGGACCGGGCTCAGGAACGCTGCCCCACCACTTTGAGTGTTTGGACGAGCGAACACCACAGAGGATCTTGATGGACTGTGATGACCCAGAAAAAAGAGGCGTCACTGAGGTCAAAGAGAACCCCATGCACATTCTTAGAGGCCACGGCGAAGTGGGGGGCATGTGTGCTCCTACAATGAATCGTTCCCAGGGACGCAAACCCAATAAAGCCACTGACTGAAAATTTTCCTTATCTATTTTACAGAGAGCGAGTGTGGAGGGGAAGGAGAGGAGGGAGAGAGAGGGGATCCCCAGTGGACGCCCCACCGCACAGAGCCCAGCGCAGAGCTGGGTCCCAGGCCCTGCCGTCACGCCCTGAGCGACATCACGAGTGGCCCCTTAACCGACGGAGCCACCCAGATGCCCCAGTAGAGCTGAGTTCCCCGAAGCCCCTCAGCAGCCTGGCGGGGGCCCAGCCGGCAGGGCGGACAGTACGCCCTCAGGATGAGCCCCGACACACCCCTCGGGTTTAGCGCAGCATCTCCCATTGTAAGGAAGCCTCGTCCTTCCTTGTCGTTTCCACGGTCAGGGTGCAGAGACGCCAAACATCACGAGCGCAGGTCGTCCTGCCCTTGAGAAGAAGGAGCGTCCAGCTCCGTGACCCGGGGGACGGGACAGGGGCAGCGGGTTCCCAAACCCAAGGCTGTGGTCAGCTCTTCCACGAGCTGACATGGGACTCCCACACCCCCTCCCCCGAGCAGCACGTGGAGAGCAGGCCTAGGAAGCTGGCGGGGACGCGTGCAGGGGTGCAGGGGGAGGGCGAGGCTGGTGTGAGTGCGTGCGGGGGCGCAGGGTGAGGCCGGCAGGGATGCGTGCGGGAGCGCAGGGCGAGGCCGGCGGGGATGCGTGCGGGGGCGCAGGGCGAGGCCGGGGGGACGCGTGCAGGGGTGCAGGGCAGCGGGGAGGGCGAGGCTGGTGGGTGTGCGTGCAGGGGTGCAGAGCGAGGGACAATACTGTCCCCCAAGGAGCAGGAATCCAGATGGAGAGTGTTATGATGAATAACCATCCTGGTATGAATGGAAACACCATGAATCATCCCAACAACCACTGGAGACTGTCCTTGAGGACATAAAATGAAAAGCATCATTTTAACAAGCACCAAAGATAAATTAGGAGGGAAGCAAGGGGCTGTGCTCAATGATAAAAGGACAAGCAGGAGACCAGAAACGTGAAACAAATCCTGGCTAGAAATGGGAGGAAAAGCACCAAGAACAAGAGGAAGGCAGAGGTGCGATGGACAGCAGAGCCACGGCCAGTGTGGGTGGGTCCCTGGACCACCCCCCGGGGCCACGAGACCCGCGTCCTCCGCCTTCCTGGCGCCTCCGGTCTCACTGTGCAGTGTTCACTGGGCCCCTCTTCTGGATGGTCCCAACGTCTCCTACTGTTTCCGTGAACAAAGGAGATAGAGGCTGCAGGATGGGTCCTCCGGTCCTTACTCACCAAGCGCCACAAAGGAGATCGGGCCCTGGGGCCACGACCCCTCGAACATTCCAGGACTCGCCAGGTCTCTACCGATTTTCCGTTCACACCCTCTCCCATCACACGGAGCGGTGGTCCTCCTGAGTCTGATACAGCCAGCGGCAGGGGCAGGACCGTGGGTGGAGCTCACGGAAGTCTCCACCGGAAGGCCCCGTCTCTCACTTGGAAGGACGGGGTCCACCTTCTGGCTCTAATGTGTCCCAGGCAAGTCTGAGTCACCGAGACAGTTTCTCCCAGATCTCACGATTTCTCCAAGCCAACCGTGAGTCTTCTGCCACAGAGGCTGACCAACTGCCGTCCATGGGGAGACCCTCCAGTCTTTCCATACCTTGACTCTCATTGTGTGTGTTTTTATCGCATTCCTATGCCTCGGCTTTCATCCAGAATTTTAATATAATGTCTACTCACTTGTAATGTGTGCTCAGTTTCATTTTTCTACTCAGTAGGAGAAAAAGGAATTGCCCCACAAATTAATAGCCAGAACAGATTACAAAGGAAAAGTGTGGCCTGCTCGAATATTGCAATATGCATATTTATTCATGAAAGCAGGTTCCTAAATGGCATTTAATCAGCCATGCTTTTAATTAATTCCACTAAGAGTGAATACATTAAAATTTCATTTCTATAAAATTACTCAGTAGTCCAAAATGTTTTTCAATAATTCAGATTATCACGTGCGTAAGTATTTAGGTTTTCTACCGTTATTTGAGACGAGAGTCTTACTATTTCAGATGGCTTGTAACTTTTCTAACAAGAACAATCCAAAAAGCTAGAACTCCATCTTTATTCCGCCCCCGAACAGCTCGGACAGGTCCCCTGCCAGGCACAGACTCTTCACCGGACGCGGCGGGCGCGGAAAGCCCCGGGCTCCAAGGGGCTGAACTGCTGCACCCGACCCGTGCGTTCGCTGCTCTTCTGCACTGCCCGTCCCAGGGAGAGGAGACGCGACCGTGTGTGCTGAGTGCTGGCGACACAGGTGTGGTCACCAGCGTCCGTGACGTCAGGGCGAGCGCCTGGTGGGGCTGCGTGCACCCCCCGGGGCCACGTGGTGGGACACAGGCCTGTCCTGCTCCATGCTCCAACTGTGGCTCCAACCGCACACGAACCATTGGCTGCTCTGCTCCTTCAGCCGCAGGCGTCCGAGCCTCACCTTTCAAAGCAGGAGAGAGATCACGGTGTCCACCAGGTGGTGGCGGAGTGAGGACCAAAGAGAAACCACACAAAGGGCCCCACGTAGTGTCCAGGCCCAGAGACCATCCCAGTGGGGGCACCCTCCACGGGGAAAATGATGCCCATTAGCAGGATTTTAAAATTTGAAGCAACAAAATAAAAATAAAGCAACAGCAAAACTGTCCAAAACATGGTCGATGTCCTTGACAACCGACCCGCCTGCAGCCTTTCCCGCGGCGTTTTTGGTAAACACTGAGTGCAGAGTGACAACCTGGGGGCCTCGACAGACACTGCTCTCGGCCCATGTCCCCCTCCCCTGCGTTCCTGTCACTCCCATAGCTGGGCGCATGGTGCCCGCGAGCAGTAATGGGACCGGGGTCCCTGCGGAGCCCCGTGGCCGGCAGGACAGTGTGTGTGCACGGAAGCCCACCAGGGCTCCGCAAGGGGTCCTCGGAAAGAAAAGGCAGCCCTCTAGCTCAGATGCCTTTGCAACACTCCCCAGTCAACGCACTTCCTGGAGGCTTGGCCTCGAAAGGCGCAGCGTGGAAACACGGTGACGGGTCTGAGAGTGCACAGAGGGACGCGGGACGCGGCCCAGGGCAGCCGTCACCTGCGCTCTGTCCCTCAGACGACTACATCCCGGACGCTCCAGGTACACACGGGCCCGGTTTCACAGGATGCACCGCGCACCTCGGTCTCACGTCCTTCTCACGGAGCACCGGCCAGGTTGTGGCTTCGGGGTTTCCGACAGAGGGACAGGGCCTGCCTTCCTACTATGGCTTGTCCCCTCCTCCCACGCTTCTCGGCTACGGCCCCTGTGTCTGCGACCCCTGAACCCGTCAGCTGAGTCCTAGCACCTAGGGTGATGGTGCTGGGAGGGGGGCCTCTGGGGGTGAGGTGGTCACGAGGAGGAAGACCCGTGGCGCGGTTAGCGTCCTTGTCCCCACAGAGCCCCCAGCCCCTCCTCCATGTGAGGACACAGCAAGAAGACACCCTCACGAGCCAGGAAGAGACCCCACAGGACACAAACCAGCCAGCACCTCAGTCCTGGATGCCGGGCTTCCAGCCCCTCAGGTTCAAGTCCTGCTGCCCCGAGCTGCTGGGCCTGCTGCGTGTTGTGGGCATAGCCCACGCTGCCTCAGGTCCTGTCTCTTCCACCGGGCGGCCGGGGGATGCACACTCCTGAGCCTCCCTTCCCTGGGGCGCTCTGGGACACAGTGTGGCAGGTAACACAGGGAGCCACTCTCTCCCTCTGCTCCTGGGGGCTCCCCGAGTGCCCCTCCGGTCTCCCTCTGCTCTGTGGGTTCCCCAAGTGCCCCTCCATCTCCCTCTGCTCTGGGGGCTCCCCGAATGCCCCTACGGTCTCCCTCTGCTCCTAGGGGCTCCCCAAATGCCCCTCCGGTCTCCCTCTGCTCCTGGCGGCTCCCCGAATGCCCCTCCGGTCTCCCTCTGCTCCTAGGGGGCTCCCCGAATGCCCCTCCGGTCTCCCTCTGCTCCTGGCGGCTCCCCGAATGCCCCTCCGGTCTCCCTCTGCTCCTGGGGGGTCCCTGAGTGCCCCTCCGGTCTATTGGCCAGGGCTGCACTCCCCCAGTATATCTGCCCCTCTTTGGCCGATGACTGGCAGGAACCCCTTCCTCTGACTGGAGCCAAGGGGTGGGAGAGGGAGAGCCCATGGCTGCCTTCTTGCCCTGCTCCCTTCTCCCACTTTTCTCTTCTCCTGACAGCCCTGGCCCTAAGGATCTCGAGCGAACGCGACCCCCTCTGCAGGGTCCGAGTCCTGAGCTTCCTTCCACCAGCTCTGCCTCCCGGCCGTCCTGGCCTGTCCTCTTCCCCTGTCCTCCTGGACAGGGCCTGCAGTGCATGGACAGGGAGGGGTCTGCGCGGCTCTGTGGCTTCTCCCACTTCCCTGCAGGTCTGTCTGCAGAGTGCACCTTCCCCTTTTCTGGGTCACCAAGCGCCCTGAGCATAGTGCCCGCTGGCCGTGACCTCGGCCTCTGTGAGCCGGGTCCTTGCGGATCCTACGCTACAGCTGAGGCGGTGGAGGGGCGTATGCGGAGCTTGACCCCGCCAACCTCTGTCCCCACCCCAGCGCCGGACGGGCGGCGGGCTGCCTGTGCTCCTATGGCCCGGGACAGGTTGGGACGGCTCTCTCCGGGCGGTGCGGGGACAAAATCACTGTCATTTCAAACAGGCTACACACTGGACGCATATGAAGCCTCTTCAGGGTGACAGGTCATCGGGGGGACGGGAGGGACGCCCTCGCTATCATTCTCCTCTCCCAGCTGTGCTGTGTGAGAGCACACGTGTGCGTGTGTGCGTGCGCGTGAGTGTGCACGCACACACGCACACACATGCGTGCACACCGCACACACGGCCACACAGGCTGGCACCCACTTCTTCTACGTGGAGGTTCTGGGAGCGCGCTGCAGCCGGGGTCGCTGGTCTCCTGGCCCGCTGCCGAGCAGACCTCCAGCCTCCAGGGACCCAGACCGCACAGACCCTGGGCCCAGCCTGGCAGGAGGCCTGCGGGGGGCGCGGGGCACTCGGCCAGTCCTGTCAGGGGCCCCCTCGGGGCTGCTCTGGGCCAGGTGTCCACCGCCCACACAGTCCGGGCTCCACGTCCACAATGAACCCCTACTTGGGACGGGGGGCAGGAGCTGCTGCCCTCCCTGGCGGGGGCTTTGAATGATGAGCCGTTGTTTTGCTTGTTTGGTTCTGTTTCCTTCAGCTTCTCGGGGGTTCTGGAAGTTCCCAGTGGCTGCTCCCTTGGCGCGCCAGCTCGAGCTGTCCAGCGGCATCACCTGCACACGGTCCCGCCTGGTCAGAGGTCTGGGCGGACCTCCTCCCGGAACGAGCCAGCGCTGCTGGGGGTGAAGGCGAAGCATCCGGCCTCGCCAGGCCCCGGGGCCCGTGAGAAGGGGCCCAGAGCAAACCCTCGGCAGCCCTACCGTGAGCCCACACACACACGGGCGGGCCCCCGAGCAGGCGTGGGGGAGCAGACCAGCCGACGCTCCGGCACCGACCTGCACGAACCCGCTCAGGAAGCACAGCACCCGGACGGGGAGAAGCATCCAGCCCAGACGCTGCCGCCCGTTCCGAGAATCTCAGAGACGCAGCGCACGGGGGCTCTGGAGCTCGCCGGCCTCGTTTCCCTGCTGTCATCTGGGAGGAATCGAGCAGGGCCCCACCCAGGAGTGGGTGCTAGAAGGTTCTGTTGTCCCTTGCCGCTGCCTCCCCACTGGGCCTTTGGAGGGATGAGGGCTCATCAACGAGCTGCTTGCAGGCAAGAGCAAATCAACTCCCCAAACTTGTCTTTTGGCAAGACTTCCAACGATTCGAAAACCAGCCCTGGAGTGAGATCGAGCGCCACAGAGATCCAAGCACAATTAGGCTCGAAGGCTTGGCGGAGACTCTAAGATGGACGCGGCCACAAAAGAAACCGAAGGCCTTTCTCTTTGCTTCTCTGCACGCGGCGCAGACTTGCAGCTGAGCAGACATCCGCGCGGCGGTCGAGAGGTGAACTGCGTCCCCGCTCGGGCCCCGGTCGTACGCTCCGGGGGGAGACGAGGTTCTGCTCTCAGGGTCTGCTCCCCGAGCTGGTGCACTGCTGGGAACCCCCTGCAGACCCACCTCCAGCTGGAAAGCTCCACTACGGGGTGCAAAGGTGGGACGGCAGACGGACGGCAAGGGGGACACACAGCTTCCGCCAGACTCACGGGCTCCTTCCGCAGGAAACCCCGAATGGAGCGGGGCAGCCCGCGGAGGCTGGGAGGCAGAGAGCTCTGAGTGGAGGCGAGGGGAGGCCCAGGGCGCAGGCACTGCCGGGGCCACGCCGGAGGGAAGGACATGCAGCTCGAGGCCTGTCCCGCTCCTGGAGCCCACGCTGCGGCCCCACACCCGATGGAGTGGCACGCATCTGCACCGGCGCCCCTCGCGGGCTCCAGCACGACTCGTCAGTTCTCCCACCGGGCAGGCCTCCCCCGTGGACGGAGTCGCGGCCTCTCTGGGCCGTCACCTCTGTCATCCTCCAAGGGCCACTCCCCAGAGACTCCCCCTTGTAAACGCTCGCCCGGCACACGAGGAAGGAGGTGTCTACCACTGCGCCCCACGCTCACGACTCTGTGACGAAGCAAGATGACGCCAGCCCGGAGAGGGTCTGTCAGTCCCACGCAACACATGCCGAGGGCTCGCGGAGGGCGAGGGCCAGCTCCGCGGGCGTCAGGAGGCCGAGCTGTGTCCCCCGATTCCCATGCTGGAGCCCCGAGCCCCCGCACCGCCCACAGAGGCCGCCGGGGTGGCCCGAATCCGGCAGGGCTGGCGTGCTTGTGACAGGAGGAGGGGAGGACCGGGGACAAACTGTGTCTGCGGGGCAGGGAGGGGCCTCGGGAGGAACTGGCCAGGCCCAGAGCCCAGGCTCCGTGTCTCCAGGACGTGAGAGGGGCAGGGCTGCAGTCTGGGCCGCGTGTGTGGGCATCGCGGGGAGGAAGACCCCTCCGTTCTCTCCCTTCTCTCTGCTCACACCGCTACACCTTCACTTCTCTTGTCAAATTGTGACACCATCAAAACTGTGGCTTTAGGTAAACGGGGCCCCGGTGTTCGGCCTTGAGCAGCTCGCGGGCCATGTGCAGAATGTCAGTGAGGAGGACGGCACGTGCTTCCATGTAGAAAACCACGCTCCCACCGCACACGCGGAGCATCACAGGGCTGCCGCCGCGTCCGGGAGAGGCTCGGGACCGCAGGGCCCCACCGCAGGGAGACCACACGCAGGGCACAGGTCAGAGACACGGGGTGTCACCAGCGGGACGTGCCCGCAGCAGACGTCAGCGGCCTCCAGGACAGCAGCGTGCGCTCCCGGGAGAAGCCTGCCTCCGCTATTAAAGGAGAGGTGTGCCCTGATGGATGTGCTCAAAGGTCAACGCGACAAGCCCCGAAAATGCCCTTCAGAGAAAACAAGTGTTTCCGCTTCCCTGGGAGAGAAACCTGCACTTCAGGTCAGCCAAGGGGGGAAGACTCTGGTGTCCAGAAGACCGCTGTCACGTGTGCGGGCGCGCACACACATGCGTGTGCACACACGTGACTTCCCTCCGTTCAGGTGCGTGACCTACACGCACACAAGTACGACAGACAGAGCAGTGTCACCCGAAGACCATGACGGCCACCAGCAGCACGAAGGGGCAGGTCCGAGGGGAAGAGGAGGCCCGCCCCAGTCAGCAGTGTCGTCTCCGTGATGGTCAGACAGGGGGGGCGGGGCCTCCGCTTACACGGGATCCTCACACCGTTGACGATCCTACAGACCCGCCAGAGGAATCCGGAAATGGAAGTGACACTCACTGCGCTGGAATGACATACCCCTGTGCCTTCTGGGAGACTCAGAACCGCTCAATGCTTCCTCGAGCCAACGGGCCTCGTCTGGAAGCACTTCCGCCGAATGAAACCTACCCCTGGAACCTGACGTGGCCCCTGGAGCGTCTCATTCAACTCCGGGAACGCCACGCACGCCTAGTCCTCGTGTGAGCACGTAACTAAAACGTGAGCACTCTCGGGCACCTGGGGGGCTCAGCCAGTGAAGTGTCCACTTTCGGCTCAGGTCATGATCCCCGGGTCCTGGGAGCGAGTCCTGCATGGGGCTCCCTGCTCAGCGGGGAGCCTGCTTCTCCCTCTTTCCCTGCGCCCCCATCTTACGCGTGCGCACACACTCCCTCTCTCTGTCTCAAATAAATAAACATTAAAACAAAATAAAACATAAGCACTCTGAAGCACAATAAACATACACATATCTCTAAAGTCTGGTAAGACGTCTATTCATCTATTGAAAAGTAGAGCAGAATCCTTTGGTAGATATTTTAAAAGCCATTTTCTAAAAATGCTTCAGAAAGAATTACTTCTTTTGAAATCACTTCCAAGTATAAAACAAGCAAGTGCTGTGGATGTGACCCCGACCCTAGTGAATCGCACCCCATCGTGTGGTCGGACATACGATGCATCACCTCGACCCGTGGGGGACGATTCTGTAACACACACAGATGGGGGTCCCCTGGCGGATGCATGAACCTCACATAATGTTGTATGGGAATCACACCTCGGTGACAGAAAGAATTCTTTCCAAAAAGGTACACGTGATGATAAATCTGTAGAAAGCATTTTCTCAAACAGAAAAACATCACTTTCCTAGAAGGACACGTATGAGAAAGCTTTCCGTCCTAACGCGGCGCAGCCCCCGGACTGATTAAGGCTCCCCCCAAAAACACTTCACGAAGCTGCTCACCGACAGCGAGTAGGTCCGTGGGCTCGGACGCCGGCCACACACACCCCAGCCACGCCTCCAGACGGAGGACAGACACGGCATCGGGACGCACTCCTGACGGCCTGTGAGAGCTCCCCGAGCGGGCGATCACAGTGAAGGGGGAGCCGGGGCCGCCCGCCCGCCCGTCCTGGAGGCCGAGGCTGAGCGAGGGAGCCCCTCCCCGTGGGCCCTCACCCTTCGGGCGCGCGCTCCCACTAACCTCCGCGGCCGCCGGCTCAAGGCAGCAGCTATGTGCAGGTGCCCGGCGACGGTCTGCTGGCCCACGAATGTGGTAAGAGGAGGGAAAGGGACCCGGGTGAAGCTCTTCATCCCACAGATGAAGAGCTCCCAAACTTTCCCCACCTAAGGACACAGGAAGGCCCTGCCCGTGGAGAGAGGGCAGCCTTGAGTGGCAGGTGGGGCAGCAGAGGGCCAGCAGCCGCCGACTCCCTCCTATCCCGGCAGCAAGAAATGTAGGTAAACTCCCAGAGCAGCCGCAGCTCTAAGGGCACGTGTGTGAGGAACGACCTTCCGGGGAGTCTCCCAGGGGTGCTTAGAGCCCGAGAGGGAGCTCAGGATCATAAAAGACGGCTCTCTGAGCATCATGGGATCCTAAATTATAGGTCGAAGTTGTTTTGTTTTGTTCCCTTCGGGACAAAGTTGCACCCCGGTGGACAAGACCCCAGGCCTGGCCCAGGCTGGCTTCCGGCTGCATCGCCCCTGCCCACGGCCACGCCAGTAGCCGGCACCAGGGACCGCAAGGAGCTCGTGGCTGCACAACTCCGTCCACATGCGCGGAGACAGGAGGCCTGCATCAGCACATGGGGGACTCCTGGGAAACGCTCATCCCGGCCCCGCGTCATCCCCTCCCCCCGGGCTCTGCCCCCGCTGTCCCCGCTAACCACTGGCCATTCAAAGTCCTGGTGGGCGGTGCCGGGCTTTGCCATCCCCACCACGTCTGCCTGGGACTTGGACGCACAGCCCGCGCGGGCCCCACGGCCCCCAGCTCTGGCCGCCTGAGGCCCCAGCTCCTCCCTACATGGCTGTCTCCCTGCCGGACACGGTGTCCACCAAGGGCTTTATCTCTCCGTCACAGCGGTCCCCTCCCCTTATCAGCATACACCAGAAGAGAGCTGGTGGGATTTTTACGTAGACGCTAGGTTTTTAAAGATGTAAATCCTGAGCCCTAAAATGTTAGTTCTGTGACGCGGACACACGACATTGCCCCAGTCGTCTGCGAGCACCGTGTACTCAGATTCTAGACTCCGTTTCAGGATCTCAGGCTGTGAAAAACGGGACGGGCAGAGTGGACACCTCCCTTGTTTACCGGCAGGCCCCTCTCGTCGGCGGCTTCCGTCGGCCGCTGTCACCTCTGCGTGGCTGCCCCACCAATGTGAGCGATGTGAGCGGAGCGCCCCGTCCGGACCGTGAGTGCGGGCACCTGTCAAACAAGGACTAGGCGTGCGCTGTTCCAGGCTCACCGAGCAGCTAATCCCGTTCCTACCTTAACCCTGGACCCCGTGATGGAGAAACACCGCTCTCGACACCATCACCTCGTCTTGCAGACAGACACGCCCAGGCCCAGAAGACCAAGACTGGGGCTCTGCGCGCGGTGGGCGGGCCGCCCGGCCAGCCTCTCTCGCTGCAGGCCCAGGACGAAGCCCTCGGGGGAGAATCCGAGGCTCCCGGAGGGGTACCCGTGTCGGCGCTGGCCGAGCGGGGGCCGCCCCACGGATGCCCTGCTGGCTCTCTCCACCCTATTCACACGGCTGGCCTCGGGGCTCTTGCATGTGGCCGGACGCCGCCCCAGCCCAGGGGACAGGCCCGCTGCACCCCAAGGTGGCCACCACCCTCCCTTCTGCTGCTGCTCTCCAGAGCTAGGCAGGGGGGCCACCAAGACCCCGCAGCCCATCCTCGGCACATGGCCACCAAGAGAACCTCTCGCGGACCAGCCCCCACCCAGGCCAGTCGCACTTCCCTGGATTCCAGGATCTTCCTTGGTACAAGCAGTGTGTGTGCATGGGATTCCTGACACATCTTCAAACCGGCAAGGTGACAGAATACGTCCACGCTGCAAGGGGAGAAACCACGAGCGAGAGGGGAGGAGCCCTCAAGGGCCTGGAGGTGTAGCCGGGGGGTACACACAGCCCCCACCCTGGCGGCAGGTCTGGGAAGAAGCGGCCACCCCATTCTGCCCGGGAGGGACCTGGGGTCCAGCATCCTCATGCGGGCTCCCCGCCCACTCCTGACAAAATGAACGGCGAGATTTCCAAGTAACGGGAAACAAAAGCAAAGGACTTGCCGGCGGTCAGCTGGGCAGCCCAGGGGCTCCGATCTCTGCTGGTCCACAGCCAGCCGTGGCCACGTCGTCCGGCTCCACCTTCCAGATGAACCACAGAGGCTGAGCGGGACCGAGGGCCTCCCGGGTCGGCTGTTGGGGGACGGCGGGCCCCGCGCACCTGTCCCTCGACACAGCTGCCTAGCTCGATGGGAAACCGCCCCGCCAGCACCCTGGGTCACAACCTCGGTCCACCCAGTCGTGGGCTCTGGGTGATGATGACGTGTCCGTGGAGGCTCACGGACCCTAACACGTGCCCACTGTGGGGCCATCAGTGAGCACCGACTTTGGGGGACAGGGCGTGCATGGCGACGCTCTCTGCCTTCCCCTCAGTTTTGCTGCGAACCTGAAACTGCTCCAAAGAAAGTCTTAAAAAATAAAGAGTAAATTTAAAAACAGAAAGAAATCAAACCCATGGTGACTAACTATTTTGTTTCATATAAGAATGTGCGTGGGGAGGGGGGGCACCTGGGGGGCTCAGTGGGTTAAAGCCTCTGCCTTCGGCTCGGGTCCTGATCTCAGGGTCCTGGGATCGAGCCCCGCATCGGGCTCTCTGCTCAGCGGGGAGCCTGCTTCCCCCTCTCTCTCTGCCTGCGTGTCTGCCTACTTGTGATCGCTCTCTCTGTGTCAAATAAATAAATAAAATCTTGAAAAAAAATGTGCGTGAGGTATATACGCAGAGTTAAACATAAAATGTCAACAGATCGTCCTTTGTATTTCCTTCTTCGTACTTCTGAAAAAAACATAGAATTTTCTTACAGATAAAAAAAATCTAAACACTTAGGTTCAAATAAAATTTATTTATAACTGCAAGTATCTGTAAGACATTCTATTAAATGAATAGACCCGCAACCTTGAGGAATTGTGGCCTATATGGGATATGGTAGGGGTGAGACCCTGGCTGGCAGTGCTCTGCCCTTGTTGCCCCGGAGCTGGCGGGGTGAGATCCCCATCCAGCGCCGCGCAGGGAGGCCCGCCGGGACAGTTGGCGAGCAGGGTTGGGGACAAGGGCTCCTCCTGGGCGGAGACGGGGACAGCCTGCTGACTGCACACGGCCTCCTCGTTCTGCGCCAAAGTTGGCCGCAGCCACGAAGCCCTGGAAGGAAGGCTTGGTGGCATCATTCGCACACCCCGAACCCCAGGCACAGCACGCTCACGCATCACACATCAGTCGCCAACTGTGTCTGAACGATTAAAACTATCACTTCTTTGCTACGGGAAGTAAAGCTTCAGCGGGTCTTTCTCTAATGGCCGCAGATTCACGGTCCACAGTCTGGCTGAGCAGAGGCCTGCATCTGTTAGACGCACATGTTGGCTTTGCGATGACCGGTCCTCTTCCCAAAATTCCTAACATGCTGACCATCCTACTCAACGGTCTCGTGCCTCAAATCTGGGCGAATGGCCGGTTTGACTCTTCTTCCTCGTGGGAGTCGGAGCCGCCGGAGGCTCCTGGGTTTCTACACACTTACTACGTGCTCTTGTGCCTTCAGCAGCGGCGGAAACATCCGCCCGGGTCTGAATTCTGGGTAAAACTGACTCGAACGGTGGAGAGTGTCCTGACCCGCAACCCAAGCAGGACTCTGTGCGTCTAGGAGCGCGTGCTGCCCCCTCCGCGGGGCTGCGTCCCTCTGTGAGCCGTGCCGAGGGACGTGTGGGCGGCTTCTGACGGCGCGGCCGGGGCACCCCACGTGTCTCCTCCGGGCACGACGGGGAAACACGTCTCCCAACGTGGACGGCTCAGGCACCATCCCGGCCAAATAGGGTCCGACTGCTGCCCGAAGGGGAAGCAGCCTGTACTCGGCTGCCACGGGACCGCTGGCAGGATGAGTCACGGAGCCTGTGGGGAGCGGCTCGGAAAGCTCATGACGTCCGGGCGCCGCGATTACTGTCCCTGGTTTTCCA
>JAPYYJ010002064.1:0-13339 GCA_028533885.1 Nasua narica | reverse complement strand
GGCAGGAACTGAGTGAGTACGTGGCGTCCTCACTGGGTATCCTCGCCTTTCCCTCTACCCCAGCTGCAGCCCTCTGTACCTTCGTCCCGTTCCCATCAGACACCCAGTCCCAACCTTCTTCTTCCTTGTTTCGAAGATTTTATTTATCTATTTGACAGAGAGAGAGAGAGAGGGAGAAGCAGGGGAGCGGGAGAGGGAGAGGGAGAAGCAGGCTCTCCATGGAGCAGACAGCCCAACGTAGAGCTCGGTCCATGACCTGAGCCCAAGGCAGCCGCTTACCCCACTGGGCCACCCAGGCGTCCACCCCTCATTTCCACTCTTCTTTGGCGTATCTGATGTGACCCTGCAATGCTGGCTGAGCTCCACTCCCGAAGCCGCTCCCCTGGGCCCTGCGTCCTGGCCGCTGCAACCACTTGAGGCTGGGACTCGGTCTCCTCTTCGTAGTCCCTCCGACCCAGCACGGGGCGCCTGGCCTTTCAGCTTTGCTTTCGTTCCACTTCCGAGCTCAAGGCTACAAGGCCGCTCTGCATCTGCCAGTCCAAGCTTTCTGCTTTCAAGGTCCCACACAACGTCGCCTTCCTCTACCTGACGTCACTGACTTCCCCTCCTCTGAATGATTCACAAGGGACCCTATCCTCGTCTCCACGTGCCTGTCACCCCTCCTCCGTCACAGGCTTCGTTCTATGCATTCAGATCATAACCCATCATCAGTAGCCTTGCTGAACACCTGTGCCCTGGGCGTTGAGGAAATAGATCATCAGACAGGTCTCCCGGCCCCAGGAGATCTCTATCATTCCAAGAGACACCATTTGAATTTTGATCTCCACGTGAGGTCTTCCCTCTCTGTTCTCCCAACAGGCTCTGGGCTCCAGCAAGTTGCTGCTTCTGCTGCTGCTGCTTTTATTTTTTAAAGATTTTATTCATTTATTTTGAGAGAGAGAAAGTGAATCCTCGAGCGGAGGGTGTGGAGGGGCAAACGGAGAGGGAAAAGCGGACTCCTCACTGAGTAGAGAACCCAATGCGGGGTTCGAGTCCCAGGTCCCTGAGATCACGACAGGAGCCAAAGGCAGACGCTTAACCAACGGAGCCACCCAGACGTTTCTGAACTCCAGCAAGGTTCTGAGGCACATACTGCCATTTCCTAGTGTGTCTCACAAAGGAAGAGTCCCCAGAATATTAATTCTGTGGTCAAACAGGCTTGGGAAACATTACACTTTTCATTCTACCCGCTCCCAAATCTCCAAGTGAGATTTATAATGCCTTTCAGCATATTAAAAGATCTGATCAGGCCCTATGGTGTAGAAATCCATTTAACTCTGGTTAACCAAAAATATCCCCAAATTAGAAACTTTCTCTCCATTTCCCGACCAGCTACTAACGGCCGGGGGACCTAGGATTCCACAGAGCGTATTTTTACAAAACACTGGTCTAGATCACCGCCAGTTAGAACGGACGCTGTTTCACGCCGCCCTAATGGGTATGGCCCTCGTTTCTCAGCGACGAGGTTCACCTGAATGAAAAGGGTTTTGACGGGCATCTCACGCCTGCTCTCTAGTTGACAGAATGTCATGTAATCCTCACGATAGTATTGTCAGTCTCATTTCTGCGGTTACGAAAAAGCCCCAGGGGAACAGATGATTCACCTACATTCCACAGCTAAGACTGTCCTGGTATATAAAAAAGCCAGTTCTATCGGACCCCAAAGTTGGTACTCTTCCCACTAAACAGATGTATCCCTGGCAGGCCAAGTGCACTCTATACATACTGCCTGATGTCGAGCTTCCCGTGTAGGTCGATGATAAACCACCACTGGATTGAATTAATGCAAGAAAACACCTGCAGGAAGGATGGTTAGTGGCCAAGAGGTAAGCCTGAATCGTGAGAAGCGGAAGGACAATTTAGACATTTGCAATATGAGTTCTGCATCGATGTCCTGGACATAATCACACTGGTCTTTTCTGGATGCCTCCATCCTGAAAATTTCCATCCAATTAGGTGGTTTTCTCTCGGCTTGGCTGATCTGGGCGTCTCCTGCCACCGCATAGCGACACTTTGCTTTCTGACTCCCCTTTGCCGTCCACCTACTCCCAGACATTCCTTAGCAGGTTTTCCGGCAGAATCTTATTTTTATTTTTTTTTTCAGAGCTCCTCTTAATATAGCACTGTTCTCCTGCACTTCCACAACACTAATTAAAATGAAAGCTAATGCAGAGGTTGGTAGCACCCAATTAAACATGGATCAAAAGCCATGTGTTATGAATGATCCCCATTTAGGATTCTTTTTCTCTTTTTCTATATCCTCTATGATTAATGTCAACTTGAAGTCAATTTTGCAAGTAAAATTGCAACCCCCTGAATTTAGTCTTTTTGATCACTGAGCCCCTCCCCCTCCAACCATCAGCACCACAAGATGTCCTACTATGTAATAGCCCAAATCCTTGGAAATGCACTTCCCTCCCCCTTTAAGACACAATTCAAAATACTCAGACCTCTGGGAAACATTTCCAGCAAGCTCCTTCATCTGGTCCCTTGAGTAACATCATCTGTTAAGTATTAGACTGTTCTTTCTGCTTTTCTTTTCCCATTGTTTTTCATCACACCCAAGTTTAGATGACTATTGTTTCTGATCCCATTCTGACTTTTCTTAGACACAGAGAAGACTTGGAACTTCTGAGGACGATTTTTTTTTATCCTGATTCTTTCAATCTTATCGTGGTTTTTATTCACAGGCTCTACCATTCTGTTAAACACACAACCACAGATACACTAATATAAATCCTCTAAAGGCAACTTGTAATTTCATTAGGATGCCACCATCCTTCCATTCAGGGGTGTCGCTCTGGCAGGAGTAACATCTTCTCAATATTTATGTTGCAGAGATACTTACCACTACTGATCTCACTGCTTCTTCCGTGCCAAATTCCTTTTCTTCCCGGAATTACTGAAGGCCAATCTAAGTAGGAGGCAGGCATTTCAGCCATTCTAGGATCCCCACCAAATGTCATACTTCTTGCCACTGGGCCAAATAGGTCCCCCTACTCTAGTCCTTCTCCATTTTCCTCAACATTTTAGATAAATGTCCATTCATCAGAGAGACGGTGTGATCTGGAGGTAAAAGGCAAGACGCCCCCTCCCCACCCCGACAGGGCCAGATCACAGGATTTAAATCCCGGTGAGGCCACACTGACTTGCCATGTCACCCTGAACAAGAGCCAACCACACTGTGGCTCAGTTTCCCATTCTGTGGAGGAGGGTTAATATCGCCTGCCCCCAGCCTTGTTGGGAGAATGAAATATGCCAGTATATGCAAAGAGTAATCACGTCACAGTCTTAGCTGATGCCAATAATATGTTCTCCTTGCAGCTTTTCCCACTTTTTCACCACTATAACTAGTGCTTGAGAAAACAGTGCTAAAGAAATGCTGAACATCTAGCTAACATTCTCCACGTTCACGGCCATTTGCGTCAGGGCATTTCTACCCCCATCCTACTGTGGCTTGTTATGAGTACTTGCTGCATATACATTGTATCAGGTTTCTTAATTGCCAAGAAGTTGTTTCCTTTTCCCTTAAGGTTTAGGCAAGAAATTGGTCTGTAAATGCATACTCCGTCATTGGTTCACGCAGCTTACTGGTTCTTGCTACTGTATGTGGCTCTTTTCCCACCACTTTCCTTTTTGGATCATAAGAAATTAATAGCTCTAAAGGGGAATTCCTTATCTAGGTCTATTACTTTAGTATAATCTATAAACCTTTCATTTATGTATTCATGTATTTACAAAACACGGATGATTGTTAAAATTCGCCCCCTTTACAACTTCAGACTTTTATCCACACTTTGACCATGGCAAAAAGCTTCCACTAACGACAGTCTACAGTCTTGGTGCGCCTTTAGTTCCAATTCCCCTCTTTCCAGGCTTCCCTGGCACACATATCCATGAACGTAGATGCATATCTGGGAATTTCAAACACTTCACCTACACAGGGTGGATCGGGTTAGAACAAATGTGATAGAAAAAAAATCTGATTGGGGTGCCCGGCTGGCTTAGTGGGTAGAACATGTGACTCTTGATTTCAGGGTTGTGAGTTTGAGCCCCACATGTGGGCTGGGTGCAGAGATGACTTAAAAATAAAATCTTTAAGTGGCACCTGTGTGGCTCAGTGGGTTAAAGTCTCTGCCTTCAGCTCAGATCTCAGGGTTCTGGGATCGAGCCCCGCATCAGGCTCTCTGCTCAGCAGGAAGCCCCACTTCCCTGCGCCCCCTCTGCCTACTTGTGATCTGTCTCTCTCTGTCAAATAAATAAATAAAATCTTAAAAAAAATCTTTTAAAAAAAGAATAAAATCTGAATAATTAGAGTTTTCATCATGACAAAGGGACTGCATCAATTCCCCAAGGTACCACTGATACCCCGAGATCTACTGCATGAGGAGTAATCCAGTTTAATTGAGACTCTGTCATAATACGATGAAGTTTGTCAAGAATAAGTCAAAAAATGGCCCTACGTATAGGTGTAAATATGTGTTAATACATTTGTATGAGCTATAAATGTGATCGATGCTATTGTACAGAGAAGTATAAAGTACTATGTATGGATGTACTATGTGCAGAGAAAGCCATTTGGGAAAGCTGATATAAGAAAATGGGGGAATTTCAAAAATCTGGGTAAATCAAACATCCCTCTAGAACCAAGATGTGACAATAAAAGACAGGGACAAATGGGCCAACCTATTTAAGAGCCTGTGCAGAACCATTAGCGCTCTTCCCTGTGCCTTGGAGACTTGGAATCTATGTCTTAAGACGGCATCACCACGTGATGGAAGTAGCCCGAGTCACTACATCATCGAAAGGACAGCTTCTGCAAACAACCAACTCTGCATGTATGAGAAATGGGAAACATTTTGGCGTCATGGCTTAAAACCCCCCATGGGGCTTATTTGTTGTGCAGCATAATCACGACCATCCTGACTAATACATCAGTTCAAGGTATACATTTCCTATGGGCTTCTTTCATATTATAATTCCCATTTGAATATTATAATATTCCCACATTATAATTCCCATTATAATTCGGCTGGCTACCGAAAACTAGCATGCAGAAGAGCGGAGTCTGCAGAGGCAGCTCACACCCTCACCTCTGGTTTGTGACATTAAATGCCCTCTCCACAAAATGTTAATTGCTTTGCTCTAAAAGTGCGTCACCCTCACTCTTCAGTTTGTGGCATTCAATGTCTGTGGGGCACACAGCAAGGTCCTTTATTTTATTTTTTAAGAATTATTTATTTATGTTTAGAGGGGAGGAAGGGCAGAGAGAGAGTCTCAAGTAGACTCCCCACTGAGTACTCAGACTGTCTTGGGACTTGATCTCACAACCTCGATCTCACAACCCGAGCTGAAACCAAGAGTCGACCACTTAAACAACTGAGCCACCCAGGCGCCCCAGCAAAGCGCTTTAAATCGCAGACCTTCTGTGACTGGATGTATTATGATCTGGTAATCATTGTCTCCTCTCTTCTATTAACCCTATTTTCCATCCGGAAGGCTTTGTCTGTGGAAGGTGAGGTCAAGATCATATAAACTGTTGGCAGCAAACCTTCTTCCATCAATTCTACGTCCACTTTCTACATTCTGTATACATTGGGCCACCACAAAGACATTCCCTCGTCTCCCAAAGCCATTCCACGCGTACTGATTATTTCCTTGCTTCATTCAAGACGAAGAATGTTTCCATCTCTCTTTCCACTCTTAATACCCTTAACTTTTTTTTCAGTAACTTTTGAGGGAACAGGAGTAAGAAGAATACCTTTATTCTACCAACTTGAGGTAGTATTTGCTTCTCGAGTGTTTGATTCTTAAGACCTGTTGTTCTGATTCAAATGCAGTTAAGGCTTCTCTTGCTCCCTGTCTTTCACTGGGTAATTTTCCATGATTCTTGATAAAATCAAGGATATACTTTCTGAAAAGGAGATGTCAGTCAAAAGAACAGATAATGTTGAGTCTGACCCCAAGCCTACAGTCCCAAATTTCACAGAACGACTCTTTACTAAAAAATAAAATTTTCTTACAAGTCGTTTAAAAAAAATAGCATGTGAACCAGAACTTGGGGTATTTATGAATAAAGAGACTGATAAATATTTTCCTTATTTTCGTTTCCACGATTGGTGGCACACATATGCCCTGGACTGTGGTAGACAATGGTAAGTGGTGCCAAAAGAGCCAGGCACTGAGAAAAGAGCCCCAGTGCTGTTTGCAAACAAGCACAAAGAGGAGGCTGGTTGATAAGAAGGCACCAGGGAGCCCTGAGGGGCCCTGAGAGGGCAGTATATCCCTGGCCTGAGGGAAGGCCTCAGGGCCTACTGACCCCGTATCAGATAGTTTTATTGTTCATGTTCTTATCTCCTTCTTTGAGGCCTCCACAGTGTCTTGTCAAAGGAAAATACACCTTCCTGTCTCTCTCACTCACTGTATTAAATGGAAGAACACAGTAAACTTTCAAGTTAAAATGTATTACTCGTTCTGCCTCAAGTTCCACGACATTAGCTGTGAGACTACACATAAAACGAATTGTGACCACAAAGCAGGTACTATAGACCTAGTTCACCGACTAGTTATTTCCAGTGTGTAACTGGAAATAAAAATGGAAACATTATTTTCAGAAGGGTTTCTGAGACCAGGAGGGGAAAGCTGGTTTCTGTCGGTGAGAGCCAGATGGACAGATGGACGTTTGTTTGTTAGTGAAGACATACAAGAAGAGCTTTCTCAAATTGTGTAGTTACATGGCGACCGTGACTGAGAGATTACTGAACTAAAGACCCTTCCGTACTCAGAGCTACTTCGAAAAAGTAACTGCCTTTCAATGCAAAATAGTTACAAGAACGATTTTCTATGATTATCTCATATGTGCTAGAATTGAGTAAGAATTATCTTTTTACTTTTTATTATTTTTTAAAGATTTATTTATTTGAGAGAGAGAGAGAATTTGTGTGTGTGTGTGTGTGTGTGTGTGTGTGTGTGTGTGTGTGTGCATGTTTGTGCTGGGGGAGGGGCAGAGGGAGAGGCAAAGAGAGTCCTAAGCTTTCTCCTCACTGAGCCTGGAGCAGCTCACATCCCGAGCCAAACCATGAGTCGGATGCTCAACCAAGTGCCACCCAGGCTCCCCAAGATTTATCAACAGAATGTCTCTGTTGGTTGACCTACTGTGATCTACGTAATTTTGTTACCAAAACTTCAGAAAAGCTAAAGGTGGAGGAAGCCAACCCTGAAGTCAGTAACAAATAGAAAGACCACAGACTCGAAGAACTGTGACCTTCCTTGGTTCAAATGGTGGCTTCTTAACTTGAAGGAAATTACTTATCTTGTCTTAGCTTCTTAGCCTCAGTCTCTGACTCCCCAAACAGCAAGCAATCTCCTAATTCTTGGATTCTCCACCCCTCTTTATCACTCAAATGGTACCTATCACATTCTAATTATATTAGAAATAATACAATTATCTAACTCATTTATTCATTCAACAAAGACTGATTATGCTTCATTTAGGTTGCATACTTCCTTAAGTGCTGACTTTACAAAGGCAACTAAAACAAGGTTCTTGCCCTTCAAAGGCATATTCTATATGGGAAAGAGAAATATAAAGAGAGATACGATAAAGGCATTATTAGATACTACGATATAGGTACTGTAAGATGTTGTGACCAACTCAAAAGGTGTGACACTTGGGACGGATCTTGAAGGATCAGTATCTGTACATGCATGCCTTATTTCTTGTACTGACTTGATGTGAGGGACCACGTCTCATCACGCTTTTACCATGGCAGGTGCTAAATAAATCTATATGGGATGAGTAAGTGAAAGAAATCCAAATTTTAAGATTATAAGGGTGGAAACGTACAAATATGTCCCAGAAATATAATAAAATTATGCTCTGATAATGGAAAAAATAACCTTCAGGTATTCAAACACGGTTGGTAAAAATGTAAAATGAATTTAGATACTAATTTGCAAAGAAGAGCTGCTGAGACTCTTCTTTGGAATCCCACAAACCAGAATACTGTAATGCTGGGAGCTGCCTTTGAAACAGTAACAGGACCCTTGGCTTTCTTTCTCAGTACTCTGTGATATTGGTGTTACTGTCCTTTGACAAATGAGGGAACTAGAAGAGAGAAGGATAAAGTCATTAGCTTCAATCATACAATTAGCCCATGGTGGAGGCTGGATTCTAGTCCAGCCCTGCCCGGCCTCGTTGCCGAACCCGTAGCTGCCGGGTGATGTGACTTCATACTCTGATTGCCCCACAAACATATGTCGGGGGGGGTCAGAACCATTAAAGCTACTACCATGCAGCGTGCCTGGGTGGCTCAGTGGGTTAAGCCTCTGCCTTCAGCTCAGGTCATGATCTCAGGGTCCTGGGATGGAGCCCCGCATTGGGTTTTCTGCTCAGCGGGGAACCTACTTCCCCTTCTCTTCTCTGCCTGCCTCTCTGCCAACTTGTGATCTCTCTATCAAATAAATAAATAAAATCTTTAAATAATAAAAAAAAGCTACTACTATGCAGATAAGCAATATGCTGCACTAATGGACATCTGCATTTTCAGGAGACAGTAGAAGGGAATTAAGGAAACCTCTTTTCAGTAATTCAGACTGAAGAAAATTCTTGATTGACTTATTTTCAAAGGCTCAAATACAAGTTTTCAACCATGAATCTCCCAGTGTTTGAACTCAGAATTTGAAAGGTAAGGTATGCTCTAACTCTCCTTTGGTTTAATACCGAGGAATTGGAATCTGTATTCCCTCAATACGCAGGTATTTCATGTAAGATGCTAGATGCAGTACGGTTACCATCTTACTCTTAAACTCCCCCCAGTGGCACTCTTTTCATTAAGGCCACTTCTCTGGGAGGCAGCCAAGAAAACAGCCACCAAAAGTATGTGGTATTTAGAACCTCAATATTAGGTAAGTGGTCAGACCTGTTTATTTGAATTCCTCCTTATGGCTGGTCAGATGATCTTCCTGCAAAGGAAACCTGGAATAATCCACTTTAAGAAGGTCAGGGGGGAACAAAGGGTATCCTGGAGAAGAGGACAGGAAAGAGGAAACGGATAGTAGGAGAAAAAGAATGGAAAAGTCAGAAGATGAAGTGTTGTTCATAGGAATTTCCTAAACCATTAAACGCCTGAGCTTATCTCTGATGTTCACAATGCTGATTAGGGTTCATCTGCCACACAACAATGGAAGGAAAAAAACATGTACACAAATCCACGCATCAGAATCTTTCCCCCTTTAAATGGTCAGCTTGGAATACCCAAGAATTCATCCTGAATTACTCAGTAAAGGGACAGCTGATCAACCATGGTCAGAAGACACCTGTGGCAGAGATGGATGTGATCAAAGATCAGAGGTTGAGGTCGCTGATCATTATTCCCAGTCATCTGATCCCATGAACCCTTCAGGTTATATTTAGGCTCCCCATGTGAGTCTTTGCCAAAGTCACCATCATCATAGCAGTAGCAGTAATTATGAGATCATGAATAATAAAAGTAATGATAATAACTGAAATATTTTTAGTATGGAAATAAACCATTTCAACATACTAACATCTCAATTTCTCAGCAAAATGAATATATTTCTAACTTTAAAAAAATATATTCTCCCTCCTCATTCAACTCCTAACTCCTTTACCCTCACCCCATCTCCATAGTCACACACATATACACACATATCCTCACCATGTCCCTTACATGCCATGTACAGACTGTTGGGGAGGAAAAAATTTCCCTTTACCTTTCCAAGTTTTTGGCTGGTGAATTGATATAAGGCATATTAACATGGGAAAAACAAAGTTAATTATGTATGTATGGGAACCTTATAAGAATACGAGACTCGAGAACATGTAGGGTCAATTGAGCCGATTTTGACATCCTAAGCTAAGGAAGGGGGTAGGGGCTTGGGGCTTCAAAGGAGAGGAGGGTGATTTGCAGAACAATAAGAAGAGATGTTCGGTAATTAGACGTTTGCCCTGCTGTACAGATAGGTCTTTCAGAGAAAAAGTAATCTCTGGTAATAGCTCTTTTTTTGAGCCAGGCACACTATCTAAATTATTTTAGGTCATAACAACTTTATCCTTGATTATTATGCTTTTCCTGGTAACCTCCCATAACTGACTCCCACCCCCAAAATCTTCTTTTGTTTTTAGCTGAACATTGTACTTCAGGTGATACCTTTGGCCATTTTGGGGAGTTACTCAGTTTTCCTGGGTCTCTCCCATATATACGCAGGAAGTGTACATATTATGTAGAAGTATAAATACTAAAATCATTGCTTTTTCTGTTAATCTGTCTTACATCGATTTAATTAGATGAGTCAAAAACCTAGAAAATGAAGGAATTTTTTTTCTTCGCCATACTACCTGCTCTATAGGCAATGATCAACTTACAGAGCAGTGGACTAAATAAAGATTCTGAACTCAGACTTAACCAGATTCAGATTCCAACTTTGCCTTAGAAAACTGTGTAATTGTAACTATTCCAAGTTTGAGTGTCCTCAATCTGAACCACTTTGGATAAAGTATGGTGCCTCATAAATACATGACACATTACTTATATGGATACGGGCCCTATCAGCAAAATAGGGATATTTTTATACATGTCAATTATATCTTAATAAAACTGTGGGAGAAAATTTAAGTGAGTAAATAAATAAATAAATAAATAAATTAGGGTGTATTTTCTATATGCACTTGAAATGAAAAGTTACCCTTTTCTTAATTACTGAAGAATTTATCTGCTGTACACCAACCAGGATTCCTGGTTCTTCTCTCCTCTTCTGGGTCTGCCGCCTTTCAGCAACATGAACAAAAAGCTAACATACAGCCCAGGAAGCTCATTTTATATTTTTAGGCACCCTAATAAAGATTTCAGAGAAGAGGAGGTCGAATTTAAATGCCTAAAATGAGACTGAGGATGAAGTACAGGTTCAGATGCCAATTTCCATTTCCACAGACAACCAAAAGCTGAGTTAGTTAGACATCACTCTTAGAACCCATTAACTGGCAAGAACACCAAATGTGCCTCTCTGCCTGGAGCGTGGAAATCAGGAATAGCCAGCCTCCTTCCCCGACCGCACTGATCGCCAAGTGGGCTCTTTACCATGTTCTCCATCCTCAAAGGTCAATGTGATAACATGCCTGTGAAGGCTATAGAGGAGGCCTCCCACCTCCTGTGACCCCAAAACTGCACTATCTGGTGAAAAAGTCACTGCACACAGCCGAGAAACAAAACCAAAAACATCCCAAGCCACGGCTGGGTGGTAATCTGTGTAGCTGTCAAGATAACTTGAGAAAACAGGTAGCTGATGATAGCAGAAAGCCAAGAACACAAAAGGTAAACATCTGTAATTAAAAGGAAAAAAAAGAAGAGAGCAGATACTGAATCCTAACGGCAGCTTCCTAGGGAAAAGGCATTTACCGTAAGTCTACCCCTCTGTGCTCCACTCGACCCTGAAAATGTATTTATGTATGTATGTGTTCATTCATTCATTCACTGTGCTAAGCACTCAAGTGCTATCTGAGTGCACGATAATTGATCCTAAGCCTCACTCAGGAGAATAATACCCCTCACTGCCTGCACATCAGATGTATTTGCGGCTGAACATCAGGACACTCTTCTGGGGGGAACCGCAGGCTCTCTGGGTCTCTCCTCTGTGGCATTCTGATAAAGAGAACTGAGCTTTCAGGTCGAACCTTTCACTGCAGGCTGCCTTCTCCTTCCAAGGCCCAAAAGAGATCTGGAACAACCCAAAGGTAGGCCCAACCCACTCAACTCTTTTTCCCCCGTGAACTGCTGGTCACTTTGCTTTCCCTCATGTTCATTTCAGAACGAGCTGTGCACAGCAAAATGGCGCCACATGCTTACCTGGTCTCTCAGCCTCTCTTGGTGGCCCATGATTGCGGTGGCATGATGGGGGTATTTCTGCTTCAGATGTTCCAGGAACGCTTCTCTCTTCCTGTCCATCTCAGACGTTTGCATTCCCAGGATTTCTTTGGAACTTCGGGGCCCACCTAGAGTGTGTCTCCTTGGGATGTTGCGAGAAGACCTGGAAACTGAAACACGACTGTTTCCATTAGAAAGGCGTTCCTTGGTTCTGCGGCATTCTGCATCTTCTAAGGACGTTACATGTAGATTGCTTTTTCCTTGTTCTGAAAGACAAAAAGAACAAAATATAGTTCACAATTAATGATTTCACCAGAAATCTCATTTACAGAACACCAAGAGGGTTTGTGGCAGCTGTTAATGTGTAGGTGTAACCTAGCAGTTTGTTTTTTTGTTTTGTTTTAGGCAAGAAGGGGAAAAAAAAATCAACAATCAAAGGAAATACCAAAAAAATCACACTAGGGCACCTGGGTGGCTCAGTCATTAAGCGTCTGCCTTCGGCTCGGGTGGTGATCCGGGGGTCCTGGGGTCGAGTCCCACACTGGGCTCCCTGCTTCTCCCACTCCTACTGCTTGTATTCCCTTTCTCTCTCTCTCTGTCAAATAAATAAATAAATTCTTTTTTTTAAATAAATAAATTCTTAAAAAAAAACCCCACACTAAAAGCAAAAAATGCAGAAAAAAGTGGGCTATTTCTGACTCCCCGAGGTTATTCAAAATAAAAATACTTGGTCAGACTAGTTCGCAGGCAACTGGATTACTCCTTATCTTCATCTGTAATTATAGAAAAGCTAACTCCAGTGGTTCTAATTATTTCTTTATTTTTAATTACGATTTCATGCTGGTTAACAAGACTTTTACATTTCTACAATCTGGAGGTGGTTTCTGAGACACTTATTTCATCCCCGAGACCAAAAATAGCTATTATAATCACTGACGGGTGAAAAAACTACAAAATCCAGCCCTCCTCCATCCCCAGTAGGATAAAGCAACCGAACACTAGAATATTATTAGGTTAATATTATTATCAGGTAAGAATGGAGGAGACGCAAAGGCTTAGACACATTTTATGTGAAGTGGACTTTAAAACACACAGTGAAAAGGGAAGAGGTATGATATGTGTGGACAGCCAAGACCTAGACCCTTGGCCTTGACCCTGCCTTTGACCTGGCCTTTAAGGGACAAGGTGATTTCCACCTAGAAGGGAGCAAATGAGTCAGGCAATGACAGTGCTGCCCCTGCAAGATGTGGATCAGGAATCTCTACTCATTCTCAATGGTTGGCAAATAGGGAGTTGGGGCCAGTTAACCGATAAAAAAGGCAGTTACTTTTTTTTTTTTTTAAAGATTTTACTTATTTATTTGACACAGAAAGACAGTGGGAGAGGGAGAAGCAGGCTTCCTGCTGAGCAGGGAGCCC
>JAPYYJ010002063.1:0-13339 GCA_028533885.1 Nasua narica | reverse complement strand
TTCAACTGGACGGCCTGCCCGACGCGTCCACCCTCTGCCGTCAGATCTGTAATAACTTCTCTGAAGAACTTCCAAAGTGCCGGAGAAGCTAAATCGAACATTCTGCCCTTATCCCCGGAGGCCGGGCACTGCAGCAGGAGCTCTGCCGTTAGCATGGGCTAACTCGGAGCAATCACCATTAAACAGAAGTTGCCTTCAATTTCAGCTGAAAAGAACATGGTTGTAAAGGCGGCGAAATACGTATTCAAAGACATTCACACACTCAGCCTTTGCCAGAACACGACAAAGTTGCAAACGCTCTGTAATAATCTAATTCCCTAGACAAAGGTTTGGCTCTTCCAACAAATCACAGAATGTATTTCAAGGCCTACCATGAATCCGGACAGTTTGAAGGCTTGCTGGTACGCGGCCTCGCCACATCACAGGGCAAGCGCGTTGACAGAACTCTAGGTGGAAACACTGTCTCTTCCTCTTGAAAGCCACGAGAGCCATAATGAGAAAACCGTTATTGTACTGGTCCGAGGTTTCAGAGTCCAGATGGGCCCGAATGTCAAAATCCATCTCCTTTTGCTTTTTGGGGTGGGACTGGGGTGAGTAGGGGCCAGGTGAGAAACTTAAAACTCACTCATCGTGGTAAATAATGTTTCATGCAATACTGCGCACAGCCAAAATTAATGCAAAAAATCTCTAACGAAAAAACAGCCAAATTATAAATAAAGACAGCATCGGTATTACTGTCTTCTCCTCTGGCTGAGCCCCAGCTCTGACACAGCTGGGCTCTGCACCCGATCTTCTTTCTGCACGGTAAGACACGCCGGGAAAAGGGGAGAGACCTCCCAGAGTCACCAAGTCAGTGGTAACTAGAACGCCCAGGTCCCGAGGCCCTCCACACTGTGCTGTCGGGAGCCCCGTCACCAGGGCCGGGGGTACTGCCCCAGCCTCCCTGCCCCCACTCCAGTCCTGACATCACAGCGCTGCCCGCAGACCTCATCCGGGCCCCCCCCTCTGCTTCCAGGCAGCAGGTGCCTCTCCCAGACTGACAGTCGGCGGCAAGCAGGCTGCCTATAAGTCGAATTCAGCAAGCCACTGGAGTCTGTCGGACTCCCTGGGTCCCTACAATTACTATTGGCTGCCAGCATTTTGAAATTAAACTTTCGGAAAAACCCAGACATGTCCAAGTCCTCTTAAAGATGTGTCTTTGCAGCAGTGCGCCCACCTTCCCACGAGGAGGTGGGGGAAACCAGAGCTCTGCGGCGAGCCTCAGCCCCTACGCGGCGAGCCTCAGCCCCTCCGTGTGAGGGCGCTCCTTAAGGCCCTGGGCACACGACGGTAACCCCTCCACCACCTCTTGTCACCATGAGGATAAGGATGAAAGAAGAGGTAAGTCCCTTAAACAAACCAGGTTGTTTTAGGCCTCCTTAGATCCTTCCCCACCCCTACCGCATCCACAGTCTGCCTCCCAGGGGACGTGCTACTTCCCGACACAGGAAGGGCAACTCCCTTCGTGCTCACGTTAGACAGCAGCCCGGGCTCCTGACCCATACACCAACTTACGTCCTTATGTATTGCATCAAACTGAAAGGCAAGGATTTTTCCAGCATTCAGGTAGCCACTACCTAGTATGTGTGGGGAACTGAACCCTTTCCACTGTGACCCCCGTGCCTCCCCTTTTCTAATGCTCATTGGCATGAGCCCACATAGGAACTCTTCCTAGGTGGGCGCTCAAAAGACCTACATACACACAGCACACAGACTCTCAACTCTAGTTCTGACACATTTCCAATAATTAGAAAGCTGAAACAACCAGTTGTGTGGGTAGTTTTTTTTTTTTGTAGTGTCAGACTATGATAACGGATGTTTGTAATTATGGTCTTGAGGCAAGGCAAGTTCCTTAACTGCCTTCTAAATTATCGAAGATCAAATTACGTTGAGTTGCATTTTAGCATTAAGTGTATTTTAATTATATTCTCATTTGTGGAAAATTAGTAACCCGCACGGCTGAAATAGATCATCAAGGCGGCTTTGTGAATAAAACATTCGGGATAAAGCTCAGATTTCCAGAATGTTCTCACAAACCTATATTCTGCCATCATTCCAAGTAAGAATTTATAACTTATATCCGGTTTTTCCCCCCAAAAAGAATATGGCCACTTATCAACAGGCATATTATGGAACTGTAATTTTACATTAAGTGAGGAGATAAAAGAGACAGCAAAACAGACGAAGCCAATAGTCAGGTTAGAATCGAAAACATGCCTCAACACTTTCATTTTAGCTGGCGATGAGCCCACACTTGCCTCTGAGCTTCCTAGAAGCCAAGGCAAGGAAGGAAATATCATCAGTGACAACATTCATAGCACCCAAAAGAACTGACTACACAGTCGAGAAAATCATTCCTGGTCCTTCTACCTAAGAGCTATTTCTATCACACAGACATCGCACATAGTGTGAGCGACCCAGGACATCCTTACCCACATGTTGCAGGAAAAAAAAAAAAAAAAAAGATGCTGATTTTCAGCAGGCTATAGTCACCCAACACCCCAAACAAGGACACAGATCAAAATTCAAGTGCCACTGAAAACAGGCCGGGGACACTGAGCCGGGGTGGTAGTAGGGATAGCAGGTGATCAGGGAGTATCTTCTGGGAAGTCTGTGCAGCATCTGAAACAGGAAGGTCTAACCCCACTCCGGCCAACTGCCACTGCGCGCGAACAGGGGCCCAGAGCTTCCGGAGGATCCAGCTTTTCAGTCATGGAATATTTCAAGTGTGCAAGAACACACCGCTCTGGCAAACAGGAACCGTATTAAAGCCAACACCAGTTTACCAACTCCTTGCTTGTATCACTTAAGATTCAGAACCCTCGGGTACTTCTGAAACCCTCTCCCCCATTGTCCCTGCCCTGATTTTAAATGTGTCCTCCCTTTGGTTTTCTGTATAGTTTGCCCCAAAGTGTGAATCCCTACCCTATCTCCTGTGGCATTCTGCACTTTTCTCGTCTTTATAGGAACATGCTCTGCAGCAACTTGCCTTCTTCGGGCCACATAATATTCCTGAAACCCCCCCTTCATGAGGTACACAGCTGGCGACCATCCATTTTCACTGCTACACTGATTTCTAGACTACAGTTCACTTCTTTTTAAATTTATTCTCTTGTTGATGGATATTTGAGCTGTATTGAACATCTTGCCATCGCAAGCAATGCCAGGGACATGGCCGTATGTGCCTTTCCTAGTGCATGTGGGCAAGGGCTTCTTTAGGATGGGGCTAAAAGGTAGGTTTTAGTAATGGACAAACTACTTCCAGTCAAAAAAGAACATTATGCAGACAGACTCTCTATGGGCTTGATACCGTCTGTCGGCTGCGGGCCTGCAGCCTCCAACTCAGCCGGCAGCTCGGTGCGAACTGAGACAATTCTCCAAGCAGTAAAGCTATTCAGACCCCATTTGCTCCTGTCCACGATCTAGCTTAACTCAAGGACGAAAGGGTCTCACGTGGACAGACCATATGACCTTCGGGCAGATGTTGGTGAATACCACTTCTCAAGAATGGGCTTCTGAACACGTTTGGGCAGCAGAAGGTCGAACCTTATACTCATTCCCACAAACCCAGAGGGAAGACATAGGTGCAACTGACCGAGGACAGAGTCCGACACCTTTTCAAAGCCAAATGAGTGGGGAGGAAATCTGCCAGTCTGCTAGGAGGTCACGTTATGCCCTCAGAAACGGCACGATTAATACACCAGCTACCGACGACGCCTCCGGAGAGGCAGTGACTCCAATGATAACAGTGACACAACTCTGCAGAGAGCCGGATTCCAAGTTTGAAAGATTCAATATATTCCGGTCGAAAATAAGTGTATTATGTGACAGAAAATACCTCTATTTAAAGATCTGTACACGGGTACAGGTGACTATATCTATACATGCAAATAAAATGTTGTCGTAACCGAACCCCAAGCGTCTACAGGGACTATCTCTGCGATGAACTGCAAGAAAATTTTCTTTTTTTTTTTTTTTTTAAAGTTTTACTCATCTGTGTGTGTTTTTTACCCCCTGACGATCATGTTACTGCTCTTCTGGTGACATGAAAATGTGACTAATCAATTTACCCTTCATTTGTGATGGCTTTTCTCCTCAAGAGCCCAAAATGGATCCTCCCCGACTAGAAATGCTTTTTAAGAAAATGGTGAGAGGTCTTTCAAAATGTGTTCTCCCTGAGCATCTCCAAGATAGTCTACCAGGCTGGGCGAAAGGCACTACGCCTGACGGGAAGGTCCCAGAATGACCACAATTAACACCAATGGAAAATTATCGTGTCCGTGCACCAGATACTCAAGGGTGTGTCTGCACTAGTAGATTTTTACTTTCTTTGTGGTGCGTATTAAGTTTTATTAGAACATCGATGAGCCTCCCTTTATTCCTCTGTAGAGTGGCAATCATCGCCCCCTCCCTTCAAGCATTTAAGAGTATTAAATATGCCTACTGCCTGACCCAGCGACGCACTGACACGGGAGCTCCGCGTCACCGCGGCCCCACCGTCATGAAGGAGCAGAACCGTCTGGATCAGGGGCCCACGTGCGGCCACCTGACTTCCGGAATCAAGCTTCGCTGGCCCAGCCACACCCACTAGCTCACAGGCCGTGCAGGGCTGCTCTGGGGCGCCACCGTGCGGGGCCATGTGGCCTGTGATGCCGAAAATGCTGCACATTTGGCCCTTTATAGAAAAAGCGTACAGACCCATGATCTAGACGTTGTCAAGTGCTCCGAACACCCCCACGGAGTTCTAATTCGGAGGGGTCAAAAAAAAAAAATTGTGGAAACCTTATGTTTCTTTCCCTGCACCCATAGAGGCTGCTGGCACCAAGTTTCAGATGCGAAATGGCATTTTAACGGCTGACAGTCAATTTAATCCACTCAATTTTATCACCTTGCACCCAAACTGACCACCACCTTGCTTTAAAACATATGCCGCTGAAGCAATTCAAGCCTCAGATGCCGGGAAGAGTTGTTACGTTATGTACACAGAAGCCCGTACCCGGCTCTCCTCCTGAGCTCTTGCAAACGGATGGAGGAATTTTCCATTAATTTTAAAAGCTTGTCCTACCAAAGGCAGAGAAGATCTTTCAAGCAAACCAAAAGGTAACGTTTGAGCATTTAAATTTGGTTTTCCTCGCAAAGGGAAAATAATTCCTACATATCACATAGTAGCAACTGGGCCACTTCCACCAAACATATCCCATCAGGAGGAGGAGAACTGAAGTTTAAAGGCCGCTTTTCGGAAACATTCATCTCAGGTGCATGGAAATCAAAGAGCTGGCGCCCGGAAGTTGTTCCTTGTACAAAAAAAGCCCGTTTCTCTCAGACCGATTTCCCTTCTCTAGACTGTTAAAAACCCATTTTTTAAACCATCTGTGAAGGTGGGAGGAAAAAAAAAAATCTAAAAAACCCAATTTCAATCTCCTCTGCTTGAGTGTCATTGTTCGTGCAAAGCGGGCCATGGAGTTGAGTACGGGGCCCAGGGAAGTGAGCAGACTGGGGGCGTTCCGAAAGCTCCAGGAAGGAGGAGAAGACCTTTAAAAAGGACTTGTGTCACTGTGCAGAAAGGGGTGACAGTCCGTCCGGGCAGAGCGCAGTCGGCCGCCCTGGAAACGGAGCGTGTGGCTCACCCGGAGTAAGACAGGAGGCAGGGCGCACTGGGTTCCTCGCCGTGCCCACGGCACAGGGAGCGCTCCCCTTCGTAACCTCTGCAACAGGGAACCTGCTCTAACAGGGGTCAGTGTGGGAAGAGAAGCGGGAGTCAGGCCTTGCAGCCCTGTGTGGCTGGGGGTCTCCCTGAAGGGAACCAGGGACCCCACCACTCTTCATCCTCATCAGGTCAATGTCCAGACAGGAGAGGCGGAGCACCGAGGAGCTGGGAACTGAGAGACGTCTTCTCCCGGGGGCTCCACCTGCCCTGGGCCTGGATTTGAAGACCCCAAGGTGCTAGGCAGCCCTCAGCGAGGAGACGGCAAGCCGGGGGAGGGAGCAGCCAGTCTGGAGACCAGCCATGACATCCAAGAAGAGGACCTGGAGGGAAGCCAGGACCAGCTCTGAGGGAGCAGAGACGAGGCTTTCTGCCACACGGTGGCTGCAGCATGAGCCCAAAGCCCCCCGGATTGTGCCCACACTGCAGAGAGGTGAGCCCCGGGGACACCCCTGGTCTCGGGGGGGGGGGGTGGGGAGGGGACCAGTGCATCCTCAGAGACCAGCAACGGCTCACCGTCATTCTCAGCCCATCAGTACAGATAGGGCCAAGAGAAAACTAGACTCACAGCGACTCCCTGACTGGTGGGGCTCAAGGCTGTTCACCTCGGGAGGGACACTGTCGATCCCCCAGCAGGTAAATGAGATAAGTTTCCTTCTCGTCACCCACAGAGAAGAGGACCAGCAGGAAGCGATGCCCACCATTCCTCACGCAAGGTGTACATGCTACACATCACACATGATGATTCCCGGGCCATAGGTGAGGACAGCCAAGGCTCCCAGGGGCTAGGTAAAAGGGCCAAGGCACACGCATAAGGCCATGTTGGAACCCTCACAATCTGGCCAGCCTGGGGACTGACCACCTCCAACCATCGCCTGTAGTTAACATTCGGGAAGGATTCTTTCCAGCAGGGATTGGTTACAAGCTTCAGGTCTGGACTTTAAGTCCCAACTCTACCACCAAGTATCCATGTACCTTAAACGTGAGTCATTTCACCACGCCTCAGTTTCCTACTCTGGGAAACGTGGGTAAGAGTATTATCGCCACACCGGGCGACTCTAGGGGTCAAGCGAGACAAAGTGCTCAGAAAAACACCCAGCACAATATAGACACTGAACACACGTAAGCTAGCCAGCCTGACAAAGATCTAAACAATTATGAAGAAAGACACCTGCCCAGAAGAACGGAAAGGCTCAAAATTAATGGATAAAAAGGATTCTTTGTGCTTTTAACTTTTTTTTAATCCACTCAACTATGCCCCCAAAGTGGATTAAATAAAAATGTTCAACACGTTCTTTCTACAGAGCTGTTGGATCAAAGCAAGTTATTAGCTGAGCTACAAAATTCATTTGATTAATTTGCACTGTAATGAGTAAGAAGCGGCCAGCAAACCTCAAAGCCGCTCCCAGTCCAATTTCGGGTCTATTTCAAGTTTTAGGAATGTATTCCACTAGAAGACAGTCATAAAATATGTCAGGAAACAAACGGTAAGTTTCCAACAAGGGCCGCCCAATCCCAGGGATACCTTCGTACATGAAGGCACCGTCTGAACGGCGAGGTTGGGGAATCGCAGCCCCTGCTGGCCTTGGAACGGTGCGAAAATGTCAGTCCTGCCACTTCCCAAGTGGTGGGACTCAGGACGGTCTGCTCAATCTTTCTGAGCCTGTTTCCTGACCTGTTATTTACTGATTAAATGAGAGGATGTATGTGATGTCCCAGTCTGGTTTTTGATACGTAATAGGGGTTTATTAAGTGGCATCAAGTGTATTCATTTATATTTAATCTTCCTTTCATTTACTCCTCCACTTTTAGGTAAGTGAGCCACTTTGGGGAAAATTTCTACCTATTCCACATGGGAAAGTGGCTCCGATGAACAGAAGCGGCACTTCTTGCATACAAGCGAAGACGGTCGGACCTCTAGCTTTTGCAGGCCTATCACCAGAGCCGCGGGGCTGCGTCAGCCTCTCGGTGGGAGACCCCAGGCGGGGAATAGAAAGTTGGAGCTGCTTTAAACAAGAACATCAAGCCAGCGGAAGCTGAGTCCCACTTCTAAATTAACAGGGCGCCCCAGGAAACACTCTCCACAAAATGTTTCCCAATGACAGTGCCAAGCCAGACCGCAACAAACTGGTCAAGCTAGGTACCTGCTCTCCAGGTGGCCCTGGGCCGCCCCTGCTCTCCGGCTCGCTGGCCAACTCCTGCTCTGCCTTTAAAACCCAGCTTAGAAACGAAGAGTTGTGGAGCATCCTCCCTAGAATACCCCAAACCCCATCCCCTCCACCCGCGGATTTCACAGCTCACCCCCTCTTCTCTGTGTCTCGACCCCCCCGCCGCTAGAAATCACTGTTTTACTCCCCTCGTAGGCTGCGAGCCCCTCAGGGCGAGAACAAAGTTTCATCAGTGTGTCGCCTCGGCTGGCACTCAGTCATTCACTCTCTCGCACGTTCACTCAAACCCTCACTGAGCACTGACGTGGGTCCCGGCATCCGCGTCTGCGGCACCCAGCACCCATTTCCTGTCTAGCGATGGTCTCCGGCTTCACTTGCCCCCCACCCGCCTTCATTCTGCACATGTGAATGCCCTCCCCCCCAGCCTAGTGTGTGAACGAGACCCTGCGGTCGGCTGGGAAGGGAGGCTGGGACCTAAGCCGGCTCTCTCGGAGTCCGCTCAAGGCTCTCGCAGGGGCTGGAGACAGACTCCCGTGCTTTGGCCTCTGAATGTGGACCGGGCAGAGGAACATTATTCCGGGGCTGGTCACAGTCTCGTGTGACGGGGGTGAGTGGGCAGGGGGCGGCGGGGGCAATGAAGATGCTTTCAACCCAGAAATGGTAGGAGAAGGGGCCAGAGAGATTAACAGGAGCCTGGGAACACAGCTCACGGGCCAAGAGTCAGCCACACCGAAAGCCACACTGTCCCTGGAATCAAGGACTTCTCTTCCGGGCAACAGTCAGGGAGGGCGGGGCCCTGACGCAGTTAACAGGCCAACCCTGCCAGCTCAGGGACTGAACACATCTCCGTCTGCTCCTGCTGTCACCCCGCCTGTAGTGGCCCCAGCAGGACGACAGGGCAGCACCCTCCGAACCGGGACGCGAGCTGGTGTCCTCCTACGGCCAGACCACTCGGAATACACTTCCGCGGTCACCTGCTCCCAAGGTGACCATGGCAGGAGAAACGAGAAGAAAATTCACCACCTCTTCTCGGATGACACTCATCACTTCCGCTGACAGCTCAGCAGCCCCGCGGCAGTCACAGGGTCCCAACCCGACCACAGGGAGACGGACTAACACCCCTGTCCTTTCAGTCCCGGGAGAGAGCAGTGACACAGGCCCGATGCACGCACAACACGGCACTGACAGGACTAGGAGAGGGGACAAGGGCTGCAACAAGACACCCGGGGAACGGAACCTGGCCTTCAGCAGGGCAGCGGGGTGCCCGGGGAAGGCTTGTGGGGGCACATCTCAAGGATCAAAGGCAGCAGCTGGGGAAAAGGGGGAGGGAAGATGGAGAAAGGACAAGGATCCACGGAAAAACTAGCCCGTGGTCGGGCCTGGAGAGAACACGTGCATCTGCGAATGAAAATGAACTGGGAGGGAAGGGAGACCTGGGTCTGAAGAGGGAGACAGAGAGCGAGTCTTACGTTAACACATAAAACAGGGGTCACGTTTCCATGAATCGAAACGCAAAGGTGAGCCATTCGAGTTTTATGCGGGAAAACGGCCTGTTTCCCCTTGCTATCAGGAGCATTAAAGTCAACGCCTCCCTCCCTCCTCCCTCCTCCTGGTCTCCGCCCTCGGCCCCTCCCCCCGCTGCTGTGCCCCATCTACTAGTGACAACTCCTCTGGGACACTGCTCGGCCTTCACCTGGCCTATTGTCAACACTGAGCCCAACCCCGACGGGGCAGCACCTCCCATACTCACTGCTATAGAGACGAGACCCTTCTTTCTGAGACCCGGAAGTAGCTTTAAGAAACCACTTCCCACTTTTGAAGAGGAACACAAATGTAAAAAGGCCCCAAAAAGCTTGAGTCTGAAAAGCTAACAACTAGCCCCCCGAATCACAACTATTTTTTTCTGCAGCCCAAAGGGACTGGCGGATCACTTTCCTTGATGTTTACGGAAGTTCATGTGTTCGTTGTCGAGCCTTCCAGGCTCCCGCATCAGAGGCACGAGTGGAAAGGAGGCTTGAACACAAGCGGGAGACGACCAGGTCACGCAGGGTGGAAACACTGCGCCCACAGCCGAGAACAGTGGAACTTCTCGTTGTCGCACAGGCTGGACAACCGGCCCACAGGGGAGCAGACCGGAGCCACGGGACGGGCACGAGACACGCGGGCCCAAGACGCACGTCGTGGTGAGCACGCGGGGAGTCCGACGGCCAGGGTCGCATGCTATCTCAATGCCCGCAGGCCCCGTGACCTCCGAGAGGGTGTCCGCAGCCTCCAGCTTCCTCATCTCTGAGGATGCCCCACACATGAGATGATCCATCGGCACACGGCCCAGGTACAAGAGTGAGCCCTCCATGTGTGCTAACTGCCGCCACCACCATCATCATCGTTTGCTGGCTGCTCTTCTGAACCAAAATGTCACCAAAAGCCCAACAGAACACTGAGGGTTTGCACGAGCTCTGTGCTGGAACTTACTTCCCATTAATAATAACCTGCCATGATAATGAGAATGAATGTTGCTAATATGCTATTTATTTCAGCCATGAGCAAAAAACTAGGGAATAACCACACTCATACAGTAAATGATAAATATCCTGTAATTTGAAAAATCAGGGTACGTTATAAGCCCTTAAAAAGCACTAATGGAAGATATTCTCCAGTTTCTGCAGCTAATGAATCACAAGTGAGGAAGGAAAGGAGGCGGGGAGGACACAGGTGGGACACCTGTGGATTGAGAGAGACTGCGGGGGTGGGGGGGTCCGTGAACCACTCAGTCTGTGGATGGACCCCATCTGGACCTTACTCAGACATCTGTCTGCACCGGAAATGGGAACACTCAGCAGATCCTTGCTGACATTAAGGAATTATTGCTGACTTGTAGGTACGATAGCGGGATTATAGGGTCTTTTCCTTTTAAAAAATAAAGGACCCTTATGTTTTATTTGACATACCTCCCAAGCACTTGGGGATGAAATCAGGCCAGCTTTGGATTGGCTTCCAAGACTACGAGAGGCTGGGAAAGCAGAAAGACGAACGGCTAGAGCAAGACTGGCCCTGAGCTCACAGCAGCTCAAGTCGGGTGACAGGTTCACGGAAGCTCGTAGTCTGCTCTGTCTGCTCGTCCATGTGTTTCAAGTGTCCGCGGTAAAATCACCCTTTAAAAAAAACACTGCTGAAGCCACGTGTGGGAGACAGCCTGCCTCTCCTGAGAGCATCCTGAGGCAAGGAGCTCACTTACCAACTACGGCATACCGGGGGCCTGGAAACCCACGGCGCTGGTGAAAAGTTGCCAGTTGTGGTCATCCCTCCCCCTCTTCAAATTCTTCAACCCCCAAGGGCCAGGACAGCTGTGCTGGGGACACAGCTATGGCTAAAACCGATGCCATCAGCGTATGAGCCCCGCCAAGGGCGGAATAGAGAGGAACAGACGGCCTGGGCCGCGCCACCTGGGATGACCTAAGGGCTAAGGTTCCTTCTCCCCTGAGAAGGGAGGGTCTGTAAAAGCAAGAGGCCCCCTGAAAGATGCCCTGTGCAAAGAAGTTCCTTTATATGATATTTGCACCTGAGATGCACCAGGACTGGCAGAGGCCTCCTTTATAAGACTTCTTAATGGTACTCTGCGGGTTTTGTTATTTGTTTAAGAGCTCTTAGCTTTTACAAATATATTCTGAAATCCTTAGGCATGAAACTGAGTTTGCTTCAAAATACCGTGAGAGACTGTGGAGTAGACTGGGATCAAGAGGGAGGGAGGGAGGGAGGAAAGAAGGTCCATCTAAATGCTGAAGCCTCGTAAGGAAGACAGAGGTTCATTAGACTGTCCCGGCTTTGCACCGGTTTCGACTTTTCCAAAATAAAAAGATTTTAAGAAGTCCTTGGAGGTTTAGTCTTGTAAGTTATTCATGCTGTAGTGAGAATGACACCTAGCCCAACTCCTCACCAGCTTTTACCCAGACCTGACAAGCACTTCAACTGTTTCTGCTTCCGGAGAAAACTTCTTTCCCCCGCCCCAGGAGGTGAGAGCCTGGGCTCCATCACTCAGCATCTTGTGACTCAAATACTGAAAACAAAGTCACACCACACTTTTCATTCGGAGCAGCAGTTTAATGTGGGTCTCAACTCAGAGTTCTTTATCCCGAGTCCTTACGTGGAATCCAATACTTTACGCAAAAGCTCATCTTTCTTTTGTATAAAAACGACTCTCAGATACATCAAGCGTGCTGGGTGCCCCTGGTGCCAATTTATGAAGCAGGAGCTGCTGCAATTACCCCTCCCAAGGTCCCGGCTGCCCCAAGAACTTCTACATTTTATTGAAATGATGATCACATTCAGTTATCTACAGCATGTGATTACGAATGTGTTTTTTACCAGCTTGAGCTTACTTTTCCATTAATAGCAACCTGCCATTATAATGAGAATAAATGTTGCTAATATACCATTTATTTCACCCAGGAGCAAAAATTCAGGGACTAACGACACTCATACAGTAAATGATAAGTATCCCATAATTTGAAAAATCAATCAACAGCTCGCTGAGTCCGAACACATGGGGAGAAGTACAGATCTGTTCGCAGAGGACGGGCCGGCAGGATTGCACCACGGGACCCCAAGGTGACTCGCCAGCGGGCACGTGCAGCTGTAAATCAAAACTGAGGTACGAAGAAGACAGGTACTAAGAAGCAACCCCGGTACTCGGAGGGTGGATGGGGAAATGACATCATCTACTGATCATATTCTGTCTCCCTCTTTCATACACACACACACACACTTGAACGCTGAACAATGTAAAGGTTCGGGGTACAACCTCTGCACCACCAAAAATCCGCACGTGACTTTGGACTCCCCAAAACTCGAGAGCCCACTCTCGACCAGAAGCCTCATCGAGAACAGAGTCAACTAACACACCCTGCGTATGTTGTATGCACTGTATACGTAAAGTCATCTAAAGAAAAAACGTTGAGAAGAACACGTTCCGGTCCTGTGCTGTATTTATCGGGAAAATCCCCACGTAAGTGGGCCCACTCAGTTCAAGCCATTTTGTTCAAGGGTCAACCGTACGTATAAAGCTTCCGATGAGCTCGGGCACTTTGGACGTTAGTAAAAGGCAGTAGATGAGAATCTAACAACAACAACAACAACAACAGCAAAATAATAATTCCTGTAAACACAGAAGTGGGAGAAACTGGCTCAGAGAAGGGACTGGAACCAGAAGAGCTGTGGCAAGTTCAAGAGGAACCGCAAGAGCAGTTAGGAGGCCGCCCCTGAACCTACAGCCTCCCGCGTACTAGTGCTGTCCCCACAGGACCGGCAGCCCTGCGGGCCGCGGCTCAGGCACACTCCCGCCCCTGGGCCAAGGAAGGGCAGGGAACTGCGATTTACTCCCTCGAAGACAGCAAGCTGTGGTGAGGGGTCATTCAAAAAAAAAAAAAAAAAA
>JAPYYJ010002062.1:0-13340 GCA_028533885.1 Nasua narica | reverse complement strand
GCAAACACGCCAGGAGGGACCCTTCAGAGTGTGAGGAGCACGGCCACATGGAGGTGAGGACACAGAGGACAGAACAAGGAACCAGGATAGGACTTTACCTGAGAAAGAGTCATTCCTGACTCCTGGGCTTTCCTCTTCTCACTCCTCTGGGCTTCTCTCCCAGGCAGGATGGGTCTCGAGACGTCAATCCTGAGGGTCAAATATATGCTGTTTAGAACTTAGTCAACGTTCACCTTCCTGTGCCACAACCGCACACGCGGGAAGATCCCCCCATGGGGGAGAGAGCCCTCTGCTGCCCACGGCCACGGGACGGATTCAGGGACAGTAAAGTGCTACATGGAGACCAGCAAGTGAGTGTTCTGACCTCATCCTGCAGAACTCGCTCCCCTCCTGGTGAAGCGCACACAGGAGCTGCAGCAGTGGGGATCTGGGCTGCACTAACCCTCCCGTTAATGTCACAGACCTGCCCTGACAACACTCTATGCAGAAAAGAGCCCCCTCACCTCTCTCTAGATTAGGGGCTGCTTTCAGTCCTCATCAATGGATGAGCCAGAGCCCTGGTGCTCAATGTTGGATATAGATTACAATCACCTGGGGCACTTTCCACACCACTGAAGCTGAGCCCCATGACACAAGAGAAATCTCTGGGGACTGGGATCATGGGGAATCTGCAAAACGCCTCAGCAATCCCGTGGGAAGTCAGGGTGGCGCACCACTCAGAGGAGACCAGCCCAGCACCCCATCCACCTGTGGCTCTGCCCTCTTCTGGGACCAACCCCTGTAGCCAGACAGTGGAAGAAGCAGCAGAGATCCACGCAGAGAGACAACACAGGCCGGAGTGCGGGTGGGGGTGAGGCTGGAACACTGCTGGGACATGGCAGTGTCAGAGATGGCCCCGCGAGAAGGTGACTGTCACAGCAAACATCTCGGCAAGGAAGAGTCAGAGAATTCTAGACAGAGAGACCATCCTTGGAAAGCCCTGAGGCAGTGCTGTCCCTGGCCCCAAGAACAGCAAAGACATCTGTGGGCCTCAACCCCACGGAGGGAGGAGGGGATAAGCAGGGGATCACGTCACAGAAGTAGAGTAGGAATGTCCGGCTTTGGTCTTCGTTCACTGTTCTCCCTCATCTCAAGTGAATTTCATAAAACAACGTAGTCTCTCACCCAGATTAATGTGTGTTTTTTTTTAATTATTCTATCATAAATGAAAACACACACAAACAATATGCTGTGTATTTTGAAAGAATGCCAAGATGGTCACCTAAGCCCCAGGAAGGATGGCACTGCTCTGAACTGGGAGGTGGAGACCTTGCAGGGAACACAATTGGGGGAATTGAGGAAGTCAGGTTTGGACACTGGAAGGTGGAGAAGACCGTCAGCTGTCCCAGCAGAAATGTAGAGGAGGTAGCTCGACAATACACTCTGGCATTGAGGGCGGAGGTATGAGATGTTGTGTGAACCCCGGAGACCTCAAGGTGTTTAAACCCGTGATATGGAAACTCACTGGGTGTAGACAGAGAAAAGAAGAGGTCCAAGACTAGCCAATGGGAAAGCAGAGAGTTGAGCAAAAATCAGCAGAGGAAACAGGTTAACAAGTGAAGAGAAGAAACCTGAACACACACACACAGGTAACAGGTAAAATTTGTCAATTCTGTAATGTCTGGAAAGCCATGAAAAAAAATGTCTTTAAAGGAAAAAGGAGTGGTCATTGTTCAACATGTTGCTATCAGACAGATGAAGAGAGTCAATTACCCAGTAGATTTAAAAACTGGAGGTCATTACTGCCTCTGACAAAGGGAATGGAATGGCAGATGAGAAAGTCTGTTTGTTTGAAGGTTAAGCGTCAAATGCAAGCAGGACTGCAGAGTACAGACAAGTTTTCAGTGTTTTGCAGAGAAGAGCTCTTTGTAGCTTTTCAATATTGTAAGTAACGCTATGAATATAGAGTACAAACACTTGTTCTGGTCCCTGTTTTGAACTTCTTTGTGTGTATATACACAAGTTTGGTGGATTATATGGCAATCCTATGTTTAATATTTTAAAGCGATTTTATGATGCTAATAATTGTAAAATGCATGAGCCTTATAAACAGTAATTCTCTTCCTCATCTGTTCAATTCAAACAAGCAAATATAACATTAAATACATTGTGGAGACACAGGTCACCGTATCACAACTGAATCACTCATGTCCCATTAACCGCCACTCACCTAGATCTGGGTTCCCCTTCTTTCTCCCTCCCAAGATCCATAACTGACAGACACAGGTCTCTCCCCTCTCTCTGGCTGATCAAGGGTTGCAAACGCAAGCTATCTTATGATGCTAATAATTAAAAATGCACGAGCCTTATAAACAGCTCTGTAATTCTCTTTCTCAACCGTTGGATTCAAACAAGCAAATTTAAAGTTAAATACATTATGGAGAAAGAGGCCCCATTAACCACCACTCACCCAGATCTGGGTTCCCATTCTTTTTCCTTCCCAAGGATTTCTATTAATCTGTTCATGTCTTTCTCTTTGCTGTCTCCACTGTTTCTCCTTTGCTGTGATTCCCCCGTCTCCTCCCTTGCTTTCTCCCCTTTTCTCTCTTCCCTTCCCTACACCTACACTTCCGGGGAACTCTTGAAACCTATTTCACCTTCCCTTACTCTTTCTGCCCAAGCTTTCGGACTGCTCCGATCTCCACGTTTGGGCCTCTCTCTTCCCCGACCCCCATCCGCGGCCCCCCTGCTTACACAGTTCCGTTCCCTCTTTCCTGTTACACTCCGTCTGGCTAAGCTCTCGGAGTGCTGTTTCTCTCTGGGCTCTCATCCCTACCGCCTCTGTCTCAGCATCGCCTTCCTGCCTACAACCTTTTTCTCCTTTCCACTGTCTGCGTGAAGTGCCTCGCCCCTGTTACCCTCCTTCTGTTAACCGAGGGCCCCTACTATTCTCCCCTTCTTCTGGAGCGCCTCCCTTTCCTCCGCTTGCGACTTGCCCTTCCGCTCTTAGGCCCTCGTTGCAGGTCCCTCCCCCATCCTCTTTATCTTGCCGTCTCTTTACCCACCCTCTCATCTTTCCTCCGCCATTTTCTTTCTCTTGCTCCCCCTTCTCCCTCGTCTGCCGCCGTCCAGGCCTCCCTTCCGCAGTCACGGCCTCCACAAGCCCCCCCCATCCTGCCGTGGGGGAGGGGACCCACGATGGGACCCACGATGGGACCCACGATCTTCCGTCCTAAATCCCGCTCCCGAACGCCCGCACCGAAGACGGTGCCCTTCCTGGGCCTCGGTCCTCGCACTGCACGCGGGGCTGCACGGGGGGCGCCTCAGAAGGGCGGCGGGGACTGCGCAATCCCAGGGCCAGGGAGAGACTTCGCGCCTCTGTGGGCCCAGCAGGCCGGACTGCGGCGCGAGGCGCACACGCCCATCTCCCTGGACTCCCAGGGCGCGGGTGGGAGGGGTGCCCAGGGATCGCGGGCAGCACGGAGACGACGCGGCCGGCGGCGTGTGAAGGCCCGAGGGCGGGACTCCGACAGATGGGAACACAAAGGCACCGGGACCCCCGGGCCGGCACCGCAGGGTTCTGTGTGTCTGTCCGCGACTCGCTACTTACCGCGGTGGGAGGCGCGGCTGAGAGGACTCGAATGTGCGTGGAGACCCCAGACTCCAGGGATGGAGGCCTGGGGACTGAGATTCTGACGCAGAAAGGAGAAAGTTAAAAACCCTCAGCGGCCGACTTGACCTTCTCTCCCGACCAGCCGCTTCCGGGTCGGCGAAAAGCTGCGCGTGCGCGCAAGTGGCACGACGAGCCGGCGAAGGGCGCTTCCGGTAATGGGCTGGAAGCGAAGTGTGGACTGGCCAGAGCGCTTACCGCCTAAGAGCAGGGTTGGGTGGCGCGCCTCCCGAGGCACTGAGGAAGCCTGTACTGGCCAGGCCTTCGCCCAGAATTTGGCGGGCGTGATGGGGCGGAGCTTCGGAGCAGCACTTCCGGTAATGGGAGGGAAACGGATATGATCTTTGGATCCAGGGCGGCGGTGGGGCCGACTGGGTCGGAAACTGCGTATAGAGCTTCCGGCGATGGACGCGCCGGAGGGGTCGCCCTGCCTGGGCGGTCGGAGTCGAGGCCACGACCGTTGGGCGGGACCTGGCTAGGGAGTGGACGGAGAAATTCGGGCCTTCAGGGAGCTCTAACTACCAGGGTCTGGAGCCTGGGAGTACAACTGGGACCTCGGGAGGGATGTGGATGGGGCCTGGTTTCCTCTGCCCACGCCCCCAGTACGTGGTCTTGGAAAATTCCATCCCCTCCAATTTCTGTCGCGTCCTGTAGAACAGGACTGCTGCCTATTTAAGTTGATGTTTCCAAAAGTTTGAGGTAAAGGATGGAGTTTTGTCGGCCCTTTGTGTTGAAAGCTAACGTGGTTACATTTTATTAAGGTGAAAGTAGCGTTCCTGAAAAACTGTTTTAACGACAAAGAACAAGTGTTGGCAAGGATATGGATAAAAAGGAACCCTCCTGCAGTTTGCGGGAATTCAAAGGTACAGACGCTATGGAAGACAGTATAGAGGTTCCTCAAATAAAAGTAGAACTACTTGGTATTTACCCAAAGAATATAAAAACACTAATTCAAAAGGATATACGCACCCATATGTTCATTGTAGCATGATGAGCACTGTGTAATGTATACAAGTGATGAATCATTATATGGTATCCCTGAAACTAGTATAACACTAAATGTTAACTATATTGGTATTAAAAAATTTGGAGCACCTGGGTGGCTTAGTGGATTAAGTGTCTGCATTTGGCTCAGGTGGTGATCCTGGAGTCCTGGGATCCAGCCCCATTTCAGGCTTCTGGCTCAGTGGGTAGTCTGCTTCCCCTCCTCCTTCTGCCTCCCCACCCCCGCAGTGTGTGCTCTCCTTCTCTCTCTCAAATAAATAAAATAAAAAACAATGCAAAAACCCCTCATTTAGAGATAGACATGCGCATCCTACAACAGGTGTAAAGTACTAAGTGGTCTGGGACCAGGTTCTCAGTGGAGAGAGATGTGAGGCCATGGTTGGATCCAGGAATGTCTCCTGCATGAGAATGTAAGCAATTAAAGGGAGTGCATTTATCTTTGTAGGGGATGCAAACTGAAATGTGAAATGCAATACTCTACCAATGTGAAATCTGCCATTATTGACCAGCATTTTTCAGAATGTCATTTCCATTTCTACCACCATTTATCTTGTGCTCAATCTCATGCTCATTTCTAGAGCCATTCATAGGCACAAGACCTGGTGTGTGGGAGATGGGGTTTGAAACATATGATATCTAGGTCATCATTCACTGCTTAAAATTATTTTTTTAATATAGATCTAACTCGAGTTGTTCTGTATGTTTGTCAATGTATTCCACACTTGAGATAACTGATAAACTCAACTTGAGGTAAAATGTGACATCATGTAATTCATTTTTCAGTAATTTCTAAATATAACTGCAAATTCACTTCAGTTTTTTTATGGAGATTTTTATCTGTATTGAGAAGGTTAAGGCTTGGGTACATAAAATAAAACCCAATTCGGGGGTGGGTAGTGAAAACACAATAGAAAAAGCAAATACCGTTTGTGCTGTAGCAGAACCCAGAGAATGCATTGTTTTAATTGAAAAACTCTAGGCACTTCATAATTCTTTTGGTACATAATGACCTGTTAAACTTACTTTTATCCAAAGTAACTAACATATTCATAAAAAATTAGATTTTAGCATTTTTGTTTTTGTATTTTTAAATGTTCTGTCAAGTATAGATTACAATCCTGCTCGAGTATATATTCTTGATTATAGACTGACGGATATTGCCTTAAAGATTATTGAAGGTATAAATCAGACCTTTGGAAAATTGAGAGTTAATATCCACATATGTTTCTCTAAACTCTATACATGCTAAAGATGAATTCTACACTAAGAATTTATGAGATAAAGGCACTATGGATAAAAAGGCTTTTACTTCGTTAAATTTTTACTATACAGGAGTAAAGGTTTTACTCCTGTATACATTATGTGGTGTTTCATAAGTTTTAAGCACTGCTTATAGCTTCTGATGTTTATAATATTTGAATTACTTGACATTTACTAAGGTTTGAGTATCATTACTTGTAAAAGGAAAAATTAATCAGGTTTGTCTAAGAAATAGCAGGTACCATGTTACCTCCCCACCCCCTTCAGGCAAACCCTTCAGGAAAGGACAAACACCTACAATTTTAAGAATCTGTGCTATAAGGACAGTTAACGCTATCACTCACAAATCTGGGGGTGGACACTACTACTTTCATTCTAAAGAGGACTATAAAGCACAATATTGAGTGATTTCAGTAATTTCGCATACTGTTTGGCAGCAGACTGGGGACTTAAACCTACTGGGGGTGGTAACAAATCACATCATGTAATCAACACGACATACGGAAAAAGGTTGATGATGTTCTTCCAATAATCTAGATCTACATTTAGCTGTTTTCATAAGCTGTCCTTGTAGTTTTTTTTTTTTTAAGATTTTATTTATTTGTTTGACAGAGAGAGAGGGGGAAGCAGGCTTCCCGCTGAGGAGAGAGCCCGATGCGGGTCTCAATCCCAGGACCCTGAGATCATGACCCAAGCTGAAGGCAGAGGCTTTAACCCACTGAGCCACCCAGGCGCCCCTGTCCTTGTAGTTTAGATTCTGGTACGCTATTTATAATTTTGTCTGTGACCAGGTTACATTTATGTGTAAAGATTTATTCTATATGGTAATACCAATTATGCATAAAGCTTCTGAGATTTTTTTTTTAAAGATGTATTTAGGGGGTGCCTGGGTGGCTCAGTCGTTAAGCGACTGCCTTGGGCTCAGGTCATGATCCCAGGATCCTGGGATCAAGCCCCACATTGGGCTTCCTGCTCTGCGGGAAACCTGCTTCCCCCTCTCCCACTCCCCCTGCTTGGGCTCCCTCTCTCGCTGTGTCTCTCTCTCTGTCAAATAAATAAAATCTTTAAAAAAAGACATTTATTTAGAGGGAGAAAGAGACTGCTGGGGGAGAGGCAGAAGGAGAGAGAGCCTTAAACTGACTCCACACTGAGTGCAGAGCCAGATGTAGGGCCTGATCTCATGACCCTGAGATCATGACCGGAGCTGAAACCAAGAGTCAGATGCTTAACTGTCAAGCGCCTCAGCTTCTGAGATCTTAATAAACTGCAGTACTCTGCCGCATAGTACAATAGGAACCTGCCCCGTCAGCAAGTTGGACTTAATAACTGCAAGATTTGCTTGATGTTAATACTGTAGCAGAGAGTCCTTTCTTTTTATTTCAGAAACAAGACAGAGCGGCACCTGTCACTACAGCATTGAACAATTTTATGATGCCCCCAAGTACAGTAGATAAAACAATATGTAGTTATAGCAAGACAGCAGGATAACAAGGTTAATGATCAAAAGTTAACTGCCTTCCTAGATACCAGAAATAAACAAGCGAGGTAAAAATTAAAAATAAAATACCATTTATCTTAAGTCCAAAACATAAGGAACCATCCCAGACACTCGTGGCAATTCATGAAAGGTCTGTGATGAAGACATAATATCATTAACAGATTTTCAACCATGAGTCCAAAGTCCATAATCAAGTAATTTTATCAAGAAACAGAAAATAAAAAGATCATATAAACTGAAGATAAACAGGTTGTTCCACAGATATCCCTGCTTCTTTGACACCCATCATCTCATGAATTTTAAAATATTTTGACTTAATTTTCCTGCAGAGTGTTAACACTTGATTAATTTTCCAGAATTAGACTTAGTTCATACTACTAGAATTCTCTGATGCATGGTACATTGTGACACCTGCTTAAGCAAAGTACCAGCACTTATTGTATTTGTAGGGTTTTCTCATGTAATCTTTGGTCAATCCTGAGGACAGCCATGGCATGAAAGCTGTGCTACATTCTTTGGTGAGCTTTCTCTTCAGTATGCATTCCCCTGACTCCAAAGGTGAGAATATTTAACAAAAGCCTCACCACAGGCTTTACATCTATATCTTCACTCTATGTATATTATGGTATCTACTCAAGCTTGAACAGCACTTATAGGATTTGCCACATTCATGACATTTAAAGTTTCTCTCTGGTATGAATTCTCTCAATACTCCAAAAGTATAAACATTTAATAAAAGTCTTACCACACACTTTATATTTGTATCTTCACTCTATGTGTATTCTGGTGTTTATTGATGCTTGAGTAGTACTTAAAGGCTTTGCCACATTCATGACATTTATAAGGTTTCTCCCCAGTATGAATTCTTTGGTGAACATTAAGGCTTGCATTCTGACTAAAGGCCTTGTCACATACATTACATTTATAGGGTTTCTCTCCATCATGAACTCTCTTATGTTGATTAAGATTTGAACTCCTGATAAAGGCCTTGCCACACTCATTACATTTGTAAGGTTTCTCCCCAGTATGAATTCTCTCGTGACTCCAAAGGTATGACCGTGTAGTAAAATGCTTACCACACTGATTACATTTGTAAGGTTTCTCTCCAGAATGGATTCTCTTATGTTGAGCAAGATTTGAACTACTAGAAAAGGCTTTGCCACACTCACTACACTTGTAAGGCTTCTCTCCAGTATGAATTCGCTCATGAACCCAAAGCTGTGAAGGTATCATAAAATTCTTACCACATACATTACACCTAAATGGTTTCTCTCCAGTATGATTTTTCTTATGAATACAACGTTGTGAACGCGTGGCAAAACCCTTGCCACATTGATTACATTTGTAGGGTCTCTGTCCAGAATGGAAATTCTTATGTTGAGCAAGATATGAACCATCAGAAAAGGCTTTGCCACACTCATTACATTTGTAAGGCTTCTCTCCTGTATGAATTCGCTCATGACCCCAGAGATGTGACCGTGTGGCAAAATCTTTACCACATATATTACATTTATATGTTTTCTCTCCAGTATGGATTTTCTGATTCCTTGTAAGGTTTGAGAACCTCTTAAAGGCTTTGCCATACTCATTACCTTTGCAAGGTTTCTGCTCAGAATGAATTCTTTGATGAGAAGCTAAGGTTGAGCAATGGCTAAAAGCCTTCCCACACTCATTACATTTGTAAGGATTTTCTCTATTGGGTGTACTCTGGTGGTGTTTCCATAATGAAGGATGCATAAGAACCTTCCCATATCTATTAAAAATGTTGGTTTTGACACTAGCAGGAATTTTTTGATGTGAAACTGATGTCTTTCTGGTACACTTCCCAACTTGATTACTTTCATGAATTTCCTCTTGGGTTTGAAATCTCTGCAGTTCAGCCAGATGTGAATGAAAGCTTACTCCAAGCCTATTGTCCAAACAGTCTCTGTACTTGCTTCCTGAAGAGCCTACCTTGTTTTTTAGTGCCTTACTCACCATATCATGTTCGTAATATTCAGATGTACTTCTTCCTATGGAAACATTGTGCTTTACATGAAAATGATTACAGAATTTATGATGTTGTTGATGTTCTCTATAGGTGAGATTTTTGTAATGGGTTGCAGTGTCTTCATAATTTTTTCCTTCATAAAGCCACTGAATCTCAAATTTGTTCTTGTCTTGGACCCTTCTCAAATCAAAATCATCAAACTCATGACTTATGTGTCTTTCCAAAATTAATGTTTGGAATAATTCTCCATTATTAATGTTTTCTTTTGGTGGTAATTCTTTGCTCATACACCTAGAGATCTCTGTAAGATATAAAGAATCATTGGCTTCCTATTAACCAGAGTTTGAAGACAGACATTTTATAATGAAAAATACTACACCAAAAATAAAACTCATAATTACAGAGCTCTTTGTCAACCATGGTATGCAAATGAATAGAAATGCAAAGGACATAAAATTTCTCAAGAAGGAAAGGCTGAGGGGCGCCCGTGTGGCTCAGTCAGTTAAATGTCTGTCTTCAGCTCAGGTCATGATCCTGGAGTCCTGGGATCGAGCCCGATGTCGGCTGCATCAGGCTCCCTGCTTGGCAGGGAGTCTGCTCCTCCCTCTGCCTGCTACTCCTCATGCTTGTGCTCTCTCTCTTGCTGTCATTCTATCTCAAATAAATAAAATATTTTTAAAAAATAAGGAAAGGCTCATTATAGGCAGTTCAAATTATTTTCAGGGAAGCCTACTTAAAAATGTTCTGTGATCAAAAGTTACAACAGCCCTGAAAACTTTGGAATTTTCTACAGGTACCCCAAAGATCATAGCAACCTATAGGAGGCATAAAGGTGACTCTTATTTAAAAGGAAAAAACACATCAAACTCAATTATCAAATACTTATTGTACACAATGTTAAAACAAAGCTTTAAGAATAACAAAATATTCTTCTGAATACTTGCTATAAAACCCATACAAAACTGGTATATTGCAATGTTAATAATCAGTGTCCTGTACTAATATTCCATAATATATGCTACAATTATGTTAATAATGAAAAAGTAAACATTTTAGTAACCCGACAAATTCAGCAATTAAGAAATATGTATAAGAAATATATAGACATTAGAATTTTAAAAAATTCACCCATAAGAAAAAAAAAGAGGTGGTATTTCAGAAGTACACAATATCATAAATGGAAAATATGTTGAAATCACCCATTTTGAAATAGACGTTCTGATAAATATGTAATACAGAGATTAACGATGGGGCTCTGTGAAATGGAAATGGCAAAGATCTCTACCTCGGTGGAAGTAATAACCAGGGGCCATTTGTCTCCAGTGTTTAAAGGTAAGGCTAGTACCACCGCCACCTAGCGCAGGGATAACAACGGGGGCAAACAATGGGCAAATGAAAACCCCAAGGAAAACACTGGGGAGTAAGGTGCACTGGCGAGTAAGGCTTTGAAAATCCCCCACATATTCCAGGGACCCAAGAAGGTTGCAGGCATGCCCAGGACCAGACGCATGAAAAAAGACCTGAGAAGCCCCCAAGAGTACACCTCCTGCTGACCAGCAGATTCTGAGCAAGCAGAAGTGAAGGATAAGGCACTGCTGTCTTAAACTTCTACCCTGTGTGTTCCATGCACTCCCCAACACACAGACAGACACGCAGAGTGGAAAGTTGATTTGTCTTATGTTTGGTTCCGGCAGTTTCAGGAAGTCTGTTGAATCACTAGCTGACCAAGAAGTGAACCGAAGGCATCAATGGCTACACATAACAAAGAAAATACACCACACAAAATTTTTAACAACAATCACAAGAGACATTAAAAAAAAAAAAAAAAAAGCCCTTGGAGGGGAGACTATTATGATTTCCAGAGGTTCAACATATTCAAAATGTCCCATTTTTAACAAGATGTTACATAGGAACCAATACAACAATAAAGCAAGACCCATACAGAAAAAGAAATTTTCAAAGATTTTATTTATTTGAGAAAGAGAGTGAGAGAGAGAGAGAGAGCATGCACAAAGAAAAATAAATATTAAATAAATAACAAAACCTGGCCCTAAGGAAGCCCAAGTTTTGGACTTACTAAACACACAGTAAATCAACTATTTAAGCTAAAAGGAATGATGGACAAAGAATTGAAAAGAAATCAGGAAAATACTGTATAAAAACATCAATAAAGAGATAGAAGGTGAAAAAGAACCCAAACACATTCTGAAGCTGAAATGTAAAATACCTCAATTAAAAAATTTCATAGGTTCAATATCAGGTCTAACGAGGTGGAAGGAAGATTCAGTAAACTGGTTAAGGAGATCAGTTGAAATTACCGTGTCTGAGGAGCACAAAGAAAAAGACTGAGTATAAATGAACAGTGTCTAATAGTCCTGAAGGACAACATCGTGTGGGCCAACATATGAACAACAGGAATCCCAGAAAAAAGAAGAAAGAAAAAAAAAAGAAGAAGAAAGAGAAGGAGGCAGAAGGAATATTGGAAGAAATATGGTAAATGATTTTTTTTTAAAGATTTTATTTATTTGAGAGACAGAGAAAGTGAGAGAGAGCATGAGAGGAGAGAAGGTTAGAGGAAGAAGCAGACTCCCCATGGAGCTGGCAGCCCGATGTGGGACTCGATCCCGGAACTCAAGGATCATGACCTGAGCCGAAGGCAGTTGCTCAACGAACTGAGCCACCCAGGCGCCCAGTTTCTTAAATGTTAAAAGACAAGACTCTACGAATCTAAGAACTCAGTGAACATGCAATTAAGAAAAACTGCAACAGAGATGCACATTGCAACAAATCATAATCAATACACGGAAAAGCAAAGGTAAAAAAGAAAAATAACTTTCAGAGCTGATTTTTCAGCCAAACCATGAAGTCCAGACACAATAGGATAAGATATTTAAAATGCTGGCACATAAGAGGGGGTGGGAAACTCACCCAATTATGACTTCCAAGATAAAAGGTGAGGAAATTCCTTATTAACTAAACCACCACAACAAGAAATAAGATGGAACACTTTTTTTTCCCTCCCAGTCCCCCCAAGAACAAACATTTACTTCATTGTCTGAGGCCCATTATTCTGGTTCGAAACCAAAGACATCACATGAAAAGAAAAGGACTGACCAACATCACTTACTAATATAGATGCAAATATCTTGAATAATATACTGGCCAATTAAATACACCGCATATTAAAATTACACAACATAAATAAATGATACTTATTCCACGAATTCAAGGATTGACTATTCAACATGTAAACATCAATATAATAACCCAGATTAATAGTAAAAAGAAAATCCTACATAATCATCTCATTATCTACAGAGTACTTGAAAACATCTAGAACTGTCTTTCATGTTAAAAACACGAGCAAACTTAAAACAGAAGTGAACTTCCTCAACTTAAAGGTCTATTATAAAAAACCCATAGCTAACAACATAGTCAATGGTGAAAGAATAATACTTTCCCCCTAAAATAAGGAATGAGTGATGAATACCGACTTTTATCAATGCTAACCAACATTGTACTTCAAGTTTTACCAGAGCCAGTAAGATAAAAGAGAAAAGAAAATTTAAAAATACATATTGGGGAAGAAAAAGGACAATAATCTCTATGTGTTGATGACGGAACCCTATGTATAAAAAATTCCATAAAATACACACACACAGGACACCTCCATAGCTCAGTCAGTTAAGCCTCTGCCTTCAGCTCAGGTCATGGTCCCAGGGTGCTGAGATTCAGCCCTACATCAGGCTCCCTGCTCAGCGGGGAGTTGGCTTCACCCTCTGACCCATCCCCCTCTCACTCTGTCTCTTTCAAATAAATAAATAAAATCTTTAAAAAATAACAAAATAAAAAATTGTGCTCATGCCAAATCAAGGGGGATGATCCTCCGTGTACTCCAACAACACTGCCACAATGTCCTCGAGAGACACTTTTGTGAC
>JAPYYJ010002061.1:0-13340 GCA_028533885.1 Nasua narica | reverse complement strand
CACCACCAAGAGTGAGCCCCGCATCAGCCAGGTCCTGACCACACACCCATAACTAAAGTGCCAGATGTCAGGGGCTAAGAAGAGGGTGTCCCTGGGCACCTTGGCCACTGGCAAGTTTCTCTGAACTAGAAAAGGTCCTGGGTGCCAGGGAAGTGACACATGTCCCACAAGCACACATCCGGGGGCAGGCCACATAGTTGCCCTGGACCTCAAATCCCTTACGTCAAATGAAGGAAGCGATGAATCACTCTCTATGACACATGGTGGCTTTTTAAAAGATACAAATAGGAATTGCGTTTGCAAACCACCTTGAATTGTCTTCCATATGAATAAGCATAGCACGCAAAGCTTTTAATACCTTATAATGAGTAGCTCAAGGATAGACTCACAATCCAACTTGGGCCACACAGGGTCAATGAGGTTCATTCTGGAGTTTGAACTCCTGGAGCCAGACTCTCTTATCTGGATTGGAGGTGGCCACAAGGTCAGTCTGGAGTTGCTAGAGAAAACTCTCTGTGGAACTGAGAAGGAACCAACATGGTGGAAGGCAGGACTAGTGAAGGAGAGAAGCCAAGCCCACGGAGGATTCAGAGACTCAGCTCCTTCTCTCATTTCTTCTCTGCACATAGCCTCCAATCCAAGACAGCTGCTTCAGCTCCTGCTACCTCATCTACATTCCAGCCAACAGAAAAGAATAGACAAAGGTTGAAAGCCAGCTGTCTTCTAAGCAAGGCACTTGAAAGCCACCATATGACACTTTAACTTACATCCAGTTGAATTGATCACAGAGACCGTACAGCCATCAGGCAGGCTGAGAAACACCATCTTTACCCTAGGTGAACTTCTAAAATCAAAACTAAAAGGTAGGATTCTATTCTTGTGGAAAATGGGTATTAGTGGCAACTGGCCTCTTGGCCAGTGATCCTGAGAGGGGCTTCCTCTGTCTTAGGGCCACCAGCTTTGCACTTTCCCTGTACCAGGAGGCCTGCCTACTGGCAAGAGCTTTTGGAAAACCTCTGTCTCATGCTTTCCCAGAGTGGAAGTTCAGTCTCTAATCACCTGCTTGGGATCCTAGAGACAGAGCACTTGGGGGTGCTTTTTTTTTTAAAGGAAAATGGCCATGCATCTGCTCTTTAATGTTTTCCTACGATATATTAAAATAAAAACAAAATTTCAGTCTCTTCACAAGTAGTAATTTATATTCTCTGGATTTTTTCAGCCACAACAACTGGATTCTCTTTTCTGATTTTTGCTGCAGCTTCTGCTTTGTAATCATATGGACAGTTGTGCTTGTCAGAATAACTTTGAAGTCCACAAAACAAATTTCCACATAGGCAGTCAAACCCTGTAAGGCCAACTTTCTTTCTGCACATAAAACATCTGTTCTTTTTTGGTTTGGGCAACTCAGGAGCTTTTTCTTCACCTTGAGAAGTACTGGGCTGAGAAACTGATGGACTGGGCTGAGTGACGACTGGCTCTAACACCTCTGTTTTTGGGGTAGTTATTTTGTCCTCTCTCGAAATGCTCATTTCTGTCATTTTCTGAGTTACAGGCAAGGAAGCCACAGGAACTCAGGCCAACGCTCCCATCTGCTTTACTGACCACTGGGCCATTCTCTTGAATTATAGTCTTGGCCACAAGTCTGGGATTACAAAACCCCAAAACAGAACCTCAAGTCCCCTCACTATGAGAAGATACAACTGTCTAGCTAAAAATGCTGGGTTGCAGATTTCAATTAAAAGTTTTATCTTTTGGCTGGACGGGTGGGCACTTAGTGAGGAGGTGTCATGGGCTTGACCTCACCTCTCTCCATAGCTGGGAGAGTGTGACCTCCAGTAGGCTCAGCCCTTATCAGCTTTTTGGGCCTGACTGGCATGTGGAAGAATGGGAATTACTTTCAGACTGAGCCCCTGCTGCCCCAGAGTGTCACAGTGCGTAAAACCATCTTCACACCAAAGACTCCAGTAGCCCAGATGACAGGGGCCCTGACTTTCTTGCCCCTGTACCTGTAAAATCTGCAAGTCCTGCCCAACAGTTCATGGAAGCAAAGGAAAAAGCCTCAGCTAGACCTGTGTCCAAATCCTGTCCCTGTCACTCATCTGCCCAGGGACCCTGAATGAGGGCCTCACCCTCCTGACCATGTTGTCCCTGCTGCCCCAGGAGCAAAGCAAGAACACATGAGAGGTGATATCACTGAATCACTGATGATAGGCCATCATCTTCAACTTCAGCTTCAAGACCAACACAAGCACCCATCTGTGCCAGCTTGATGGTGGCTAGTTTTGCCCCCTTACAGTGAGTGGATATAGAAGAACCACACCCTGGGGCCCGCTGGTGGGGCATCCCCAAAGCTGCCTCATGGCCTGAAGTTCTGGGGCTCTCCGCCAGGATCACTTATTTCTATTCTCTGCTACCTCTTGTGGGAACCTGCCATCCCTTTGCATAAGAGCCCCCCCCAACAATAGCAATTACTCATTCATAGCTGTCACACATGTCTGTCGTGACCTGTCCCACCTGCCCCTTACTCCAGAGGCCCCACCATGCAAGATGAGCCTCAGGGAACCCCTGCAATCCTCAGATGGTGGGGAGCAGGAGGAGCTCTGCACTCAGTGGTCCTAACAGCCTTTTCCCATCCAACAATATGTGTTCAATGCTAACATCTCCTGCAGGAACCCAAGAAACCTGTGTTTGCATCCCCCTCCCAGTAAACCCACAGGAAGGGCCCCTTATCTCCAAGCCAGTCCCTCAGTCTGTGGAGCTAGAGCCAGCTGGGGGAAGGAGAGCACAGCCCCTAGGAGTGCCAAGAGGAATCTGTGAAGAGCAGACAGCCCTGTTTCCTGTCTGTCTTGCCCTCCTTCCCTTGCTCTTCCCAAAGGCATAAATATTGCCAAAGTCCTGCCAAAGGGAACTCCTTAAATTATAATTAGCCAAGTCTAAAGGGGTTATTTAGTGGATTTTTGCTTGGAGGCCTAAAGTTTCCAACCAAGTCAGTGGATTTTCTACAGACTGGAAATTCAAATAAATTACTTTGAAAGAGAAATTCTAATTATCAAGAAAGTTACACACTTAAAACCAAACCATTGTGCATTTTTCAGAACGTGCTTATCTCACCCAGTAACTACAAGCCTTCACTGCTGGTTGCTCTAACATAGGGATTATCCACAGTGGCTCTTCTGTTTTACCCTCAAATCATTTGTTCTCCCCCCTCTCAAGCTCTCTTTCAGCATCTAATGCATGAGTGGGCAGGGTCAGATAGTGTCCAAAGCTCTGGATAGGCCCATCAGTCCAAAAAGTCAGGTAGGAAATACCACCTAGGACATGGGGCTCATCAAGGTGCCTTTCCTCTCTGAATACAGCCCTCGTGAAACAGTGGGAATTGTCAGCCTATATGCCAGGACTCTTTGAAATGAGGGAACATGGAGTACAGTTCCTCAGCTGGGTCCATACAATATCCAGACTACAGTCACCCAGGTGCTCAGGGGCAACCTGGTGGTGGCATTGAGGGACAGCATACACTTTGTAAAGCCTGGATAAATTAGCCTCATAGCCTTGGCTGGCTGGAGTCCCCATGCCAGGCAACCCCATGGGCAGAGGCTCTCAGTTGGATAGCCCCACCCCCATCCCAGGACAGCAGAGCTTGGTCACCTGAGTCACCTTCAGCTTTTTGGAGGTTCTGGGCATCAATGTCCCAGACTGGCACACCTGTACCAGTGGGACATGACAGGCCAAAAGGAGGTCTTGACTGAGAAAGCAGCAAGGAGCCATAGAAGTTGCTGAGCAGAAGGGTCCCACTGGGCAGCTCTGCTGGCCGAGCCTGAGGAAACCTGGAGGGGAAGGACAGGGCAAGGGGAGGGGGTCCCCGTTAAAACACTGTGATCACAGCACAGGCCAGACCCAGGTGGGCAGGGAAGCGGGGTGTATGTAAAGGGTGCACGCGGCTCTAGGGATGATTGCTGCAGGGTGGGGACACAAGAGAGGCTGTCACTGGCCCTGCTTCTCAGCTGGGACGTGGGAGGCAGGATGGACCCATTTGACAGACACAGACGGGGAGACTGAGCTGTTTCCCTGGGCCAAACGAGCTTCTTCTTTAGAAGTGGTGAGTTTAAGACTCACTCTGGGGCCTAGATGTCCATCAACAGATGAATGGATAAAGAAGATGTGGTATATCTATATAATGGAATACTATGCAGCCATCAAAAAACCCCAGGATCTTGCCATTTGCAATGACGTGGATAGAACTAGAGGGTATTATGCTAAGTGAAATAAGTCAATCACAGAAAGACAATTATCATATCTCTCTCAAATGAAGAATTTGAGAGGCAGGGCTGGGTTTCATGAGGGGAAGGGAGCGAAAAATGAAACAAGATGGGACCAGAGAGGGAGACAAGCCATAAAAGCCTCTTAATCTCAGGAAACAAACTGAAGCCAGGGGTAGGATAGGGTGTCTGGGTTATGGTCATTGGGGAGGCTATGATGGGTGGTGTGAATTGTGTAAGACTGAGGAATCACAGACCTGTACCCCTGAAACATTATATGTTAATTAAAAAAAAAAAACACTCTTGAACTTCCTAGGGACATTTCCAGTGGACAGATGGAAATGTGGAACCAAGTTACTTCACCCAAGAACCTCCTCCCTGGGCCTCATGAACCTAGTCAGGTTTTTATATCATGCCTTTGACTTTTATCAGGGGGTTAAATAACAAAATGACATGTGACTTTATTGTTGTTTCATTAAACTTCTATTGATGCTAACTCCATGATCCTCATACCCAGTGTGGGGCCCATCAAGCACCTCCCCGTTAGGGGCTTCCTTGCCCTCCATGGTACCCTGGGGCACATGTAGCCGGAAAGCAGTGTGGGGAAAAGCATCGTGCTTTGGTTTTGCCCTTTCTATAGGGACGTTCACAGGAAAATGCAGGGTCACACACAGTTGTTGCCTAGAGCCTAGATGTTCACATATTTCTTCCCTCTTTCTTCTAGTTGCCGAAGAATACTTCTGTTTCCTCCTCAATGGTGTTACTAATAGCTCAGATCTTTTGGAAGTGGGCTGAGTCTCAATGGCAAATCCCCTGTTTCCTTAGTCCTTGAGTGAAGAGCCTTCAACCTGCTTGCCAGGCACCCTCACTGCACCTAGGAGCCCAGTTCTGAGCTGTGGCAGTACCCCAAGCAGCGTCAGCCCCATTTCCTGCCTCAGCACAGCCTAAGGATGTGGTAAGTGCAGCCAAAGTGAAGGCCCTAATTCCAGGGAGTCCCATCTGAAGAAAATGTGTCTATAAAACTGGTTTTCAACCAGTCATCTCATGGAAGAACATATCATCTCAATGAATTTCTTGAGCATTTCCTTAAGTATTCAATGCTGATACATTCCATTCCCACTAAGGATAATAGTGATCAATATTTATATGATGCTTAGCAATTTTCAGACCACGTCTGTTTCCATCCCAACTGACCAGCCCGACACCCCTTGGGCAACCACAGCAGGTGTCCTTCCCCATGTTATAGGTAATAAGCCAAAAGGCTACAGAGTAGAGTGACCCTCTGTCCTCAAGTGATTGGAAGGTAATAAGACGTGACCCCAAGCCTTCTCTACAGAACCCCACTGCCTCTCCAACCCACTGTGTTTCACGTGCTTTATTTCTATCAACTTGGAAGTATTAGCAAAGAAGCTAAGAGCATAAGATTGGAGCAGATGAGCCTATTTCACATCTCAGTGTGTAAGGTATGTGATCACAAGCAGGTTAATTTAAGCTTGCTGAGCCTCAGTTTAGTAATGGTAAAACAGAAATAAAAATACTCCTCACACAGTGTTCGTTACATGGACATGACAAGTGGTGGCTTTTAAGAATGACAGAGCCCCCCCCCCCCAAAGGTGAGCAAGCCAGGGTGGCTAGGGCAATGCTCCACCACATCCCAGTGCCTGGAAGCCTGCCAAGAAGAGGAGGATGTGAGGGCCACAGGAAAGTCAAGCACGTTCCTAAGAACTTAAGAACTTAGTCTGCAGACCACACCATCTTAAGTTTCCTTTCACAAGTGAGACTCAGAGCCAGAAGAGGGGCTGTGGCAGGTGCCAGTGTGAAGTTGCTCAGCCCGAAGACTGGGCTCCCTGTGAGGACCCTCAGGGAAGAGGTCACGGGCGCAGTGGGGAGGCAGTGGCCTTTTGCCTGAGATGTTCCAAAGCTTGTCCGTGGGACCTGGACATTCTCTCTCCAAGTCCTGTGTGTGTGTGCTTACTCTGACCTCATTAGTGCCCACATCCGTATCAAAATCTATGCATCTGCTCTGACGACACCATACATACAAGGCATAATGGACCTCGCCTCTATTACAATTCATCAGGACAAAGAAAAGAACCCTTTCAATGTCCAGCCAAGAGAAAGAGCTTGGAAGTATCTACAAGAGCCATTCCAACAAGGCACATCATCTGGACTGGGAGCATTCTCTACTTGCTCAGCCCCTGCACCATGCCTTCCAGGCCTGCCACCCCATAGAGATGCCATCACAAGAGCAAGTATTTACACAGTGCTCACTGAGACCGGCACTGCTTTAAACACTTCATAAGCATTGAAAAAGTAAATAACTGACAAATAATAATTCTTCATAGTGATGAAGGCTCTGAAGAAACCCAGACAAGATGATGTGAGGGAGTGACCCTATATAGCTAGCACAGTGATGGATGATGTCTCTGAGAAATAAAACATGACGGACAAGAAAGGGCTGAGGACACAAATAACTGGGTGGAGTGTAACACAGAAAGAAGAAATGGCAGGTGCCAAAGCCCTGGGGCAGGAACAAAGTGGCTGGCTCAAAGACTGAAAGAGGCTGCATTACTTAGGGGGAAGAGAAGGGGACACATATTCCTAAATCATCAACAGGAGGCTCATTTCAGCTTTTCTTTCTCTGTGTTGCTTTGGGTGATTTCCAAGAGAAGAAAGAAATGTCAACTCTGTGTCCCCATGAATGCAAGGAATTAAAGTGCACAGTGTCCACCACAAAGCAGAAAGTGCCAAGAGCTTTGCCTGTAAGAACTCCACTACATCCATACAACAATGAGGACCAAAATCCTAGTTTCACAGAGGATGCAATGGGGCTCCAAATCTTAGGTACCTTATTCAAGGTAATGGTCCTAGCTGTGTTACTGAGTAAGCCAGAGGCCCTGCAAACCCTGCATGTTGCTTTTTCCCGTGAGATTATTTGGACAGACTTCCTAGTGATTAAAGTTTCAACTCCAATCCAGGAAAATTTCAGTCATTTTCTGTGATCCCCCAACTGCAGATAGTATAAATCCTTGGTTGGGGGGAGTTGTTTCCACTCCCTGCAGGGTCCAGTTCCCCACTCTGGTTCAGTTAAGAAACCCAACACATGGGGCGCCTGGGTGGCTCAGTTGGTTGAGCTGCTGCCTTCGGCTCGGGTCATGATCTCAGGGTCCTGGGATCGAGCCCTGCATCGGGCTCTCTGCTCGGCAGGGAGCCTGCTTCCTCCTCTCTCTCTGCCTGCCTCTCTGCCTACTTGTGATCTCTCTGTGTATCAAATAAATAAATAAAATCTTTAAAAAAAAAAAAGAAACCCAACACATGGCTCAGATAGGACTGCCACATGGCAGGATGCCGGGGACCATTGTCAAAATTGTTTCGCAGAATTACCCTGGAGTGGGCTACACCATGGTGATTTTGGGCTCTGATAGCATTCAAAACCAAATCCAGGAATAACTCATAACTATGAGAAGCCCCACAATCTGGCTCTGAGCACCTTTTTGAAAATGCTCTTGTGCTTTTCCACCCAGATGCAAGAAAGCTTGGGGAAAGCCTTATAGGTTTGTAATTCGCTTCACTCGCTTCATCCTAGAGCATGAAAAGTCCTTTTTTGAGATGAGCCACGGGTGTCTGCTAGTGAAACATGACTTGCCTCTTTATAAGGGAGAAAATAGATCCTGAGTCCATTTATTTCTTAGGAGCTTTGAGACACCACACCACATCTTGGACTGCAAGTTTAGGAGGGATTTCAGGACAATGCATCAGAAATGGTTGGATGACATTTTACTAAAACTCAGACACTCACCATGCCCTAGCCCCACACTGAGGCAAGGTCTAATGCGACTTGCGGCATTTACTATAATCTGTGCCAAGGGGTCAGCAGAGGGCAGGGGTCTTCTGGATACCTGTGAACAACCCTCAGATCCATCCAGATAGAGTGGCCCCAGGCCTGCATGGCACTGGTGACAGGTACAGCAAATGTCCATCTATCTCTGGCAACCCCGCCCTGCACTGATTACATTCCTAGTGTTTTCCCAACAAGCTATGGGTCGGTCCATTTCTAGCTCCCATTACCCAACTGGCAGCACTAGCTCTGAAAATGGTAACAAAACTCTCGAAATCATTAAGGGAAGGAACATTGCCCAGCCATTTTCTTATTTGGCAAAACCAGCAAATTCTGGAGCTGTCTTTGGTAAAGAGGACAGGCCGTCAAACTCAGATAGCTCACCCAGAGGGAGTGTGGAGATGGACAGGGAGATAAAAGTACCACCATGAAACTAAAGCTCGTGAGTGCTGATTGACAAGCAGAAAGGATGGAAGGGAGAAAACAAAAGGAGGGTCATGTTAGCCTGTGAAAGAACCATATTCACTGATGAGAGGCTGAGTCACACCTGAAAAGCAGTATTTTCCCAGTAGATGTGGTGGGAGTGGTCTTTGGTATTGACCGAAGATTGTCACTCGGTATGTGGTTGAGGCAAGGGCACCATCTTGAAGAAATTCAACATGGGAGGGGATGCAGAACTCTCATTGAGCCTCTGGTTTCCCCAAGACCAATGAATGGTGTTTTATATCGACCTGTTCTTTCATGGATTCATTCAACTAACATTCACCAGCCATGGACAAGAGCCAGGTTGACCCAGGCACAGAGGGAGAGAGAGACATTAAAAAAGTAATTAAGTGAGGCACCTGGGTGGCTCATTGGGTTAAAGCCTCTGCCTTCAGCTCAGGTCATGATCTCAGGCTCCTGGGATAGAGCCCCACATCGGGCTCTCTGCTCAGTGGGGAGCCCGCTTCCCCGTGTCTCTCTGCCTGCCTCTCTGCCTACTTGTGATCTCCCTCTGTCTGTCAAATAAATAAATAAAATCTTTTTAAAAAGTAATTAAAATGTATAGGATGTACAGTGGAGTGGAGGAAAACAAGGCAGGATTAAGAATGGCAGGGGTGGAGGTTTTTGAGATTTTAATTAGGATGATCCGGAAAGCTTTGCTAAGAGGGCAACATTTAAGCAAAAGCACAAGGGGAGAAGGAGTAGCCTTATGGATACCTGAGAGAAAAGCATAACAGACTCTGTGGAGGGGAGGGCACCCAGAGATGCCTAAGAAGCAGCGAGGAAGACATTCCAGTAAATCATGCAAATATCATTCCAAACAAGTACAGAGAGAAATGGGAAATAGAAAAATACTACTGGCTGGCTCAGTCAGTGGAGCATGTGACTCTTGATCTCAGTGTTGTGAGTTCAAGCTCCATGTGGGATGCAGACACCACTTTAAAATAAAATCTTAAAAAAAAAAAAAAAGACTCCATCAATCTTTAGTGTAAAATTGAGATTTGAAATAGAAATGCCACTCTGGGATTTTCATAGTCTCAGAATAATTGAGTTTTAGAATATAGCCTTTAGTTTTGGAGAGATCCAGTTCAAACACTGTCTTTGTCATTCATTCACACTTGATCTTAGCCAAAAGGCCGAGAAGCGATTCATTCAAAACAAGGAAAGAATGGAGGAGAGGAGATCAGAACAAATATGTATATAAAATAAGATGGCCAAAAAAAGCCTAAACATATCAATAATCATAATAAAGGTAAGTAGATTAAACTCTTCAATAAAGATACAAACGTAGTCAGTCTGGATTAGAAACAAAATGCTACCATCAAAATGTAACACTTCAATAAAAATTTTTAAAAATAGATCTAAAAAAGCAGATAAATTAGCAAGGACATAAAACAACAAAAGTACCAAACTTGAACAAAGGAGTATATATGGAACATGCACCCATTAATTGGCAGAATGAATTTTTTGCAGGATCACAGAGAATATTAACAAAAATTGCTCATGTATTGGGCCATATAACAGTCTCGAAAGACTGTAAAACTCAGCATCATATGTCATATTTTCTGAACAATGCAATTAAGTTAGATATCAATGATAAAAAAAGACTTGGAGCATATACTTGGAAAGTGAAGCACACTCTGTAAAGTTATCAATTAATGTTAGACTTTGATAAGTGAGGGACACAGGTTGTAAATTCTAGTGTGAACAAAAAGACACGGATAGAGTATATAAATTCCAAATTAATAAAAGGGGAAATGGGTTGGTTAGAACGCATTTCTAAATAATTTATAGCAAATTTCTATAAACACATTTCTAAATAATCTATAATCAATACATAACATTGAACAATAATTAACAATACATACCAAAACTGACCAGATACAACAGAAAAGTTTCCAGGCATTAGTGTTATATTAGAAAGGGATGAAGTCTGAGAAAGAACAAGCTAATCAGCCAACTTAGACAAAAGATAAACAGAATAAATCTCAGGAAAGTAGAATGCAGAATAAAGAGAGATGCGGAAATGCATGAAATAATCTCAGTAAAGTTGTATCAGACATCTGCTGAAGCACTGGCCATTGGTTGATTTTATTTGAACTGATAAGATGCAACAAAGCCAAATGCAAACATCAAGATTCCACACCTGAACAAACACAAGCTAGACACTGTTAAGTGCTTAGGAAGTGCTGGTGAGCGAAAACAGACAAGGATCTATGAAGAATAAGCATAATAAATAAGTTAAAAATTGGTATGGGTATGTTCCAAGACTGTAAGTGCTGTAGACAAGAGAGACAGCAGCCAGGTAAGGGATCATGAGTATGGGGCGAGAGGAGGACTCTGCACAGTCCAATGGAATGGTTGGGTGAAAAGAAAAAGCGTGGAAGGACATTGGTCAAACAGATGTCTGGGCAAAGAGTGTTGGGACAGAAGCAATAGCCAGTGATGAGGCCCCAAGACACGGCCATGCCCAGTGTGCTGGAAGAACAGCCAGGAGGCCAGGCTGGAGGGGTGAGAGGAAGGTGGGGAGAGGTGAGATTGAGATGTAGAGGCAGGTCCCACTGGCCCTTGGAAGGAACTGTGGATCTTATGCTGAATGAGATGGGAACCCATTGCAGGGATGAGCAGGATAATGACCTCTCTGACCCAAAATTTTAGAAGCTCACTGTGGCTACTGTGATAAGGAGAATGTAAAAGCAGAGGGAGGCAGGGCACAGCCTCTGGAGAAAGATGGAAACTCTCACTCTCCCAGACTTTGCTCCAGCCTGGAGGGCATCCCCTGGACCGAGGGAAGATGCCACCTTCAGAGCATTCTGCCTTGGGACTATTTCTGATATCTCAGACATGACAAAAGCAGGCAAGGAGGTGGCACCGTGATTGATAGAGCCAATATGGCAAAGGAGTGGCCAAGACATGACTTCAAGGGCAGGGACTCTAGCGGGTTCCTGCCCCCACCCCCAGAAGCCCCATGACACTGAGTGGAGGATACACACATCCCCTCATGCCCTGCTCCCTGGATCCAGACAGTGAAAATATCTGGGTCAGTGTTTGCAACGTTCTATCTATAGAATCATGGTTTAATCCCCTTACACCCTATACACACAAGTTTTCAATATTTTGAGCTCAGAATGGCACAGAAAATAACAATCCTACAATTTACTAAATGAAATATTCCAGTTCACTCCAATTTGCTAAATTTCCAGGTGGCCAAACATAAAAACAGTCTTCATGGAGAAGTCCCACTCTCCGGCTCTCAGATTTCAGAGAGAACGGGTACGTAAAGTGGCTTCAGCACCAAGCTTCCAGAAGGCTCTGCTAGTTGATCTAATGTAAGGCCTTGAAGGTCATAGAGTTCTGAAGAGTTGGCCAGACATACCACTCAATGCAGAACTAGATTCCAAAGAACCGTAACACTTGCTGAGGGAAATGTCTGGCTCTCTGCCATCTGTCTTCTTACTAGAAATGGAACATAGCCAGCAGCACACGTGGAAGGAAACCAACCCATGCTTGTGCCCGTGGGATCCACCCCAACCCTTCCCCCCAGGTCTGAAACCATCTCTGGAAGCAGAGACGAGAAACAAGTACAGTCGTCTTCAGTTATGTGGATCTGAGAAGACTGTGAGTGACAGGCTGAGGACTCGGGGGAGCCGTGGGGCCTTTCAGTCAGTGGGGGTTGAGGCTCTGCTGAATATCTGCAGTCAGTGAGGTGTCTGCCTGCCCCACCCCCATGCCTGACCCACCTACACTCCAGCTAACGCTGGGCATATGCTCAGCCCCCTCCTCAGAGCAAACATGGGCCAAGGGACCCCATCATGCAACCAGAGGGATTCCAGGGAGCACATTACAAAGGTTCCCCCAACTTGAGATCTTGCCAGTTTCCAAGACCCTCCTCAACCTAGACCATCATTCAATCTTTCCTGTGTGTATTCATTCCACATATGTGTGCAAGGCCTGTTGGGGGCACCATGGAGCACAAAGGCAGGGCAGGACAGATTCAAGAATGCCTGGAAGCCCAGGGTACAGGCTGGCTGAACCCCCTGGACCAAACCTGTTTCTGGGCGCAGGAGCAGAGTGGGGGTCATTACAGCTTCCCAGTGAAAACCACATCCTGAAGGGAGTCAGGTGCTCTGTCTGTATCCACGTTCACCTTTCAGAGAGGAGCTAGTGCAGATTCTGTGTGGGAGGCTCTGAACTAGCAGCCTGGAGATGGGGTGAGAGGGGGAGGCTGGGGCAGCGGGAACACCTGTTCACAGAAAGCCAGGGGCAGGAACTGGCTACAGCCCCTGAGGTCAGGCTGAACTCAGGAAAATGGGAAGCAGAAACCAACCCATCGTCCCCATGCCCACTGGGATGACTTTGACAAGTCTGTGGCACTTCCTGCTTCTTTCAGCACCTTACACGACAAATCCTGATCTGATCATTGTTCTAGTTATGTAATTAATTACGGAGCCTACATCTGTCTATAAATGCTGTTTCTCACTTGGGAACCCAAGCAGCTGCATTTTCACAGCTGGGGTGTGTCCATTTCCTGCACACATGACTCTCTTGCTGCCTGCACTCCACAGACCTTCTCGACTGAAGGCCACTCTGCTGCTTCTCCTGTAAACAGCGCAGCCATCCTGAGCTCTGCTGCCCCAAGAGTCTCTGTTGCACATCCTCACTCTTGACCCTCGTCTACCCCATCTTTGGATGAGGGATGCACACTGATGGCCACACAGGAGGAAGGCTGTGGGCAACCTGCTGCTAGGCCGAGTCCCTGGCAT
>JAPYYJ010002060.1:0-13340 GCA_028533885.1 Nasua narica | reverse complement strand
GTGGTTATAGTCCTTTTGTTCTTTGGCTGGTCTTCTGGGGGAGGGGCCTGCCGCGTTGTTTTCCAGTCAGTCTTGCTTGGGTTGAGTCACCCTGCCCCCCAGTCAAGGGGCTGAGCTCTGTGGAAACCGGTTTCTCAGTCTCTTGCTCTCTGAAGGTTTTTGGCCCTTTGTAGCCTTTTCACCTTTTCAGGGAGTCCAAACAATGAATCTGTCCAGAAGCACTCAGACCTCTGAGTTGCAGGAAGCCCGAGTCTCTGCTCCCCTCTGTGTGGTTCAGAACACACACTCCCCTCCGTGAAATTTCTGCTCACAGCGCAGCCTGTTGCCCGCGTTCTCTCCGCGGGCGGGGATCGCTCAGGCTCTGCAGTGTGCCGCAAATGTCGTGGTGGCGGGGGCACACCGGGAAAAACTGCGGCTCGCGAACCCCCGCAGACTCTCAAAAAAAAAAAAAAAGGCGCTAGCAGGTGCGAGCCTGGCCCACAGGTTGTTGCAGAGAGCGGAAATCTGCAGGTTCAGGAATCACGGACTGGATCCCCCACTAGTTCCACTCTGGGGTGCTCCTTCCTGGGAGAGTGGGTCCAAGCACCGGTGACTGCGACCACCCCCTTCCACTAGTTACTCCTCCGAACTTTTTGCCCTTTTTAAGTGTTTTTAACAGGCTCTACGTTAATGCTGGTCCCCCGCCACCGGCCACTTTCCTTTGGGGTATTACTGTCCTTGGTCAGCTTCTGGTGGCTCCCTCCCCCTTTTGTTTATCCTCTGATATCAGCTCGAGTGTTCCCACTTTGCTTTTACCTCTCCACTGCTGTCTTCTGCTCTTGGAGAGATCCCAGAGTGAGAAATCTTTCTTCTCAGGGTGATTTCATGGGTGTTCAGTGTGTTCTGGTAGATTTCCAGCTCACTTTTGGGGACCGGTTGCTGCAGGATCTCTTACTTCTCCGCCATCTTGCACCCCTCCTGATGAGTCTTTTTTTAATCCTTTCTGATACCCTGTGTCTTTTGATCAGGACATTTTAGTCTATTTACATTCAGACTAATTATTGATAGATATTAATTTAGTGCCATTTTATTACCTGCACAGTGATTGTTTCTATTCCTTTCCAGTCAATGTTTGTTTTGGTCTTTCTTTTCCCTCTGAAAGTGTTCCCTTTAATATTTCTTGCAGGGCTGGTTTTATGGTCATGAACCTCTTTAGTTTTTCTTGTCTTGGAAACACTTTATGTCTCCTTCTATTCTGAATGACACCCTTGCTGGATGTAATATATTTGCTGCATATTTTCCTATTTAGCATATTGAATATATCCTGCCAATTTTCTGTGGACAGATCTGCTACTGCCTTATGTATCTATCCTCATAAGTTAAGGACATTTTGTCCCTAGTTCCTTTCAGAATTCTCTCTTTATCTTTGTATTTTTCAAGTTTCACTATGATATGCCTTGGTGTTGATCTGGTTTTGCTGATTTTGAGGGGAGTTCTCTGTGACTCTTGGACTTGAATGCCTGTTTCCTTGCCCAGATTAGGGAAGTTCTCAGCTATAATTTGTTCAAATAAATCCTCTACTCCTTTTTCCTGCTCTCCTTCTAGGACTCCTGTGATATGGAGATTATTGTACTTTGTGGAGTTGGTGAGCTCCCTAAGTTTATATATTCATGATCTAATAGTTTTCTTTCCTTATCCTTTTCAGCTTCATTATTTTCCATAATTTTATATTCTGTATCACCTATTTGTTCCTCTGCTTCTCCCATCCTCATTGTGATTACATCCAGTTCACTTTCCATGTCAGTTATACCATTTTTTATTTTGGCCTGACTAGTTTTTAGGTCTTTCATCTTTGCAGCAAGGGTTTCTCTGGTGTCTTCTATGCTTCTTTCAAGCCCAAGACTGTTGTTCTAAATTCTTGTTCAGATATATTGCTTATATCTGTTTTGAGCAAATCCCTGGCTGTGCGAAGGAAAGGGTCAACAAAACAAACAAGCAACCCACAGAATGGGAGAAGATATTCGCAATTGACACTACAGACCAAGGTCTGATATCTAAGATCTATAAAGAACTCCTCAAACTCAACACTCACAAAAAAGACAATCACATCAAAAAATGGGCAGAAAAAAAAATGGGCAGAAGACATGAACAGACACTTCTCCAAAGAAGACATACAAAGGGCTAACAGACCCTTAAAAAAATGTTCATCATCTTTAGCCATCAGAGAGATTCAAATCAAAACCACACTGAGATACCACCTTATGCCAGTTAGAATGGCCAAAATCAACAAGACAGTCAACAACAAATGCTGGAGAGAATGTGGAGAAAGGGGAACCCTCCTCCACTGTTGGTGGGGATGCAAGTCGGTTCAGCCACTTTGGAAAACAATATGGAGATTCCTTAGGAAATTAAATATACAGCTACCCTATGACCCTACAATTGCACTACTCGGTGTTTACCCCAAAGAAGCAGATGCAGTACAAAGAAGGGCCACATGTACCCCAGTGTTCATAGCAGCAATGGCCACAATCACCAAACTGTGGAAAGAGCCAAGATGCCCTTCAACAGATGAAAGGATAAAGAAGATATGGTCCATATATACAATGGAATATTATGCTTTCATCAGAAAGGATGAATACCCAACTTTTGTATCAACATGGACGGGACTGGAAGAGATTATGCAAAGCAAAATAAGTCAAGTGGAGAGAGTCAATTATCTTATGGTCTCACTTGTGTGTGGAGCATAAGGAAAAACATGGAGGACATTGTGAGAAGGAAAGGAAGGGTGAATGGGGGGAAATCAGAGGAGTGATGAACCAGGAGAGACTGTGGATGTGGACTCTGAGCAACAAACTGAGGGTTTTGGAGGGGAGTGGGTGGGGGGTTGGGTGAGCCTGGTGGTGGGTATTGAGGAGGGCACATATTGCATGGAGTATGCGGTGTGGTGCATGAACAATGAACCTTGTAACACTGAAAAAATAAAATAAAAGTATTTGGGGGAAAAAAATCCCTGGCCGTGTTTTGTTCTTGATATTTCTTTTGAGGAGAATTCCTCCATCTTGTCATTAAGTCTAGACTGCTATCTTTTGTATATTATGAAAGTTTGTTATACTTCCTGCTCCTGAGAGTAATACTATTTTCTGAAGGAGTCATACACTTCAGAACCTGGTACTTCAGGAAGTGTTTCTGGTTTGTGGTGTGTGTATTCGTCTCTTGTGTTTTGGCTGCTCTTTCCCACAAGTCAGACCTCTACAGAGCTCCTCCTCGCTTGCAGTAGGGAGTGTTTGAATCTTTAACTTGTTGTGATTTGATTTGTTTGTTAAGATAGGCATGATTAAGGGCACCTGAGTGGCTCAATTGGTTAGCTACTGCCTTCGGCTCAGGTCATGATCCTGGAGTCCAGGGATCGAGTCCCACATCAGGCTCCCAGCTCCACAGGGAGTCTGCTTCTCCCTCTGACCTCCCCTCTCATGCTTTCTCTTACTTGCTCTCTATCTCTCTCAAATAAATAAATAAAATCTTTAAAAAAAAAGATAGGCATGATTAAAAATAATAATAATAAAACCCCTGATCCAAAAAAAAGGAACAAAAATGCCAACAAACAAATAAAGAAAATATAAGCCTGATTCTGAAAACTAAGAAAGAAGGAAAAAAGAAAAGAAAAAGAGGGAGAGAGAAAAACCTAATCCACAAAGCAAGAAAAAGAAATAACCAAACAAACCAACAAATGAACAAAAACCTATAAGCTTGGTTGCAAAGAAAAAAGAAAAAAATTAATTTAAATTAATTTAATTTAAAAAGTTAATAATAATAATTAATAATAATAACATAATAAAGGTACCCTGGTCCTTTTTCCACCAGAACTGAAGCTAATGCTTTGGAGTACTCTATGATCTGTAGATTTGGTACATGCAAGGGGCTTGTGTTTGTCTTCTAAGGGAGAAGTCCGCTGCACTGCCTCACAGTCAGACCTGCCTTAGTAAAGAAGTTCCTGCCAGGTGCAGCAGGGGCAGGGTTTGCTATAAGTGACTCCAGTTTCCAGTGGAGGTGCTGTCTTCCTCTGAAGTCTGACCTTTATGGTGGATTTGAGAAGATGGTGGTGGATGATGGATCTCACACTCTCATTCCCAATGAAGGGAACTTGCAGCTGCTATTGTTCAGGAGGACCTCACAGGAAAGTGAACAATCTCTCTTCCTGTGTCCCATGCCCTCATCAGATCCCTGCCCTCAACCTGTTTGTACCTGGGAGCCATGGGCCTGCCCAGTGCCACAGTTCTCCCATTTTATCTCTGCTCAGTGGCTGTGATTCAAAACTCCAAATCTTAAAGGACCCAGCAAGGCATAGGCTTGCTCTCCTGCCCTAGAAGAGAGCCTTGCAGCCCTGCACCCAACACCATTCTGTCCCAGGAAAGCAGTCACATGGCCACAGAGATGCCTGAAGTCTATGATGACGCACAGCAAAAAGCCGTAACCAGGTTATCTGCCCCTGCTGTTGAATGTCCACTCAGTGGTACCTGGCAGGTCCTTTGTCTTTGGATAGGAAATACACTCTCTTCCAAGTGTACTCCAGGAAGGGGAACATTCATTTTCTCCTAGTGCAATCCAAGGGATCCTCATGCCACAGCGTCTTGTAAGAACCCTACGTGTTGCTCTCTCTCCTGCTCCCTCCCTTACTTCTCTCTGCAAGAAGGGCTCCCTCCCCTCTGCCACACCTGGCTTTTCTCTTCCCAATTTTACATCTCCAAATTTTGCACCTGCCACATTCTCTCCCACCAACTGTGCAGATTATTTTCTTAATCCTCAAATGGATTTCTTAGTTGTTCAAAATGATTTGATATTGATCTAGCTGTGTTTGAGGCATGAGGCAAGCTCAGGGTCCTCCTCTTACTCCACCATCTTAACTCTTCCCTCTTCTAAGGGAGGTCATCTTGCCAGCTCAGTGGGATGAGACTGAACTAAAAATTGAGGTGATTTAATGAAGTGAAATACGCCAAATTTTTTGTTTACTTGAGTACGTTGTTCATACCTGTTAACTTATTTTGGTGGCAGCACCTTATATGGCCTGGCTCAGCACCACACTTTTTCATAGAGCACCTTGAAATTATTTCAGCTGATCTGTCATTGATTGTAAAGATACAGGGCTTGCCTGAAGCTTATTTGAGGTTCACACAGTAGTGTGCTGGTATAAAAACCACCTCTCCAAAACACACACACACACACACACACTCATTATAAAACTTTACTGCCACATAATTTACAAATAATAATAAGTACTAAATAATAATAAGTACTAAATTCCATTTGGCCAATTGATTTTCAAAGAATGTTTTTGTTAGTTTTGGACCAACTCTGGTTTCTGTAGCCAAATTGTGGTTATAATTGATGAATGAGTATAGGTCCAATATGAATGTCTATTGATAATAATTGATGAATGAGTATAGTTCCAATATGAATGTCTATTGATATTTTCTTTCATGTTAAAGAGTAGACAAAAGAGGGGTGCCTGGGTGGCTCAGTGGGTTAAAGCCTCTGCCTTCGGCTCAGGTCATGATTTCAGGGTCCTGGGGTCGAGCCTCATGTCGGGCTCTCTGCTCAGCAGGGAGCCTGCTTACCCTCTCTCTCTCTGCCTGCCTCTCTGCCTACTTGTGATCTCTCTCTGAGTAAATAAAATCTTTTTAAAAAAAGCAGACAAAAAGAAAAACAATAAAAGACTGAGCCACCCAGGAACCTCTTATTTTGGTCTCTTAATAGAAGAATAATTTTAGGAAATAACTTAGTCTGTTACAGCCTCAGTCTCTTTATCTATTAAATGAAGTTAGTTAATAACAGATATTTCACAGAATTATTGATGAGGCAGATGAAAGAGTGTTCATACAATGTCTGCAAAAAATCAAATTCCTGAGAAATGGTCAGTAGCAGCATCACCACCATCACTAGCATCATCACCACTGCCATCAACACCACCACCACCACCATCACCACCAACACCATCATCGTCATCATCATCATCACTACCATCGCCATCACCACCATTATCAGCACCATCACCATTACCACCACACTGTCACCCTCCTCACCATTGCCACCACTGCAATCATCATCACCATCACCGTCATTATCACCACTACCACCATCATCATCACCACCACCATCACCATCATCATTCCCACTATCACCATCATCATCATTCTCACTATCACTATCATCATCACCACCACCATCACCATCACCATCATCATTCTCATCACCATCACTACCATCATCATCATTATCACCATTACCATTACCGTCAGGTAATTATCACCATCATCATCATGGCACTGTGACCTGAAATAGTCAATGTCCTTCTCTTCACTGTCCCTTTATGGCATCAGGGTCCACCCACCAGAAGCACAGAAAGAGGCTGGTGTGCTGCTTCCTAGGTCCACCAAGTTCAGAAGTTCTTGAGTCAATAGAGCAGTTACCATAACAAAAAGTCATCCATCCCAGGAAATCTACCAGAAGTTCATTACTTTTCTCCCTATGTGTGGAGTGGGAGCCAGATATCATTAGATGAAACCAGCAACTGAGAAAAGTTAAAAAGAAATTTGAAGATGCGATTAGATGGCTGCCCACAGCCCCAGCTGCCCTTCTCTGGAATCTGAGTGACGCCTGAGTGAAAGGCCAGGTTTGAGTCTCAGAAACAGGAGCTTGAAAAGCTCCCTAGCTTGGAGGTTCTGATGGGAAAGCTGGTTGGGTTTTCTTGTTCTCTTGGAGCCTTGCTCTTTGGTGAACTGCCCCCACTCCCCCTCACACACACACACACATATGCCCCCCAGTCACACTTTAGCAGATCTGACTTGGCTTCCCTTTGCACTATGCTGACTGAGTTTTAAGTGGCAATTTTTATCTTTAATAAAAGAAGATTACACAAGCTCCCAGGAATTTTTCATGAAGTAGAAGGAAATGGATGCACTGAGGTTCCTTTGGGAAAAGTCAACTTGGAAGAGTACAGCAGACAGGGCCACACTGATCACCTGGGCAGAGACCCCCACCTTCTGGGGGGCCGGCCCTTCAGCCTTATTCTTCATCTAGGATGCCTTTTAGAGCACATTCCTGAAGAAAACTGGGATTGGAGGCTTATCTCAGGCTTCTATCTGGGAACTGGGGCAGGTATGTGTAGAGCTGACCCAAAGGAAGCCACAGACCAGATAGTTTATTTAAGGTAAATGTAGGCAGCATCCATCTGGGTTTGTGAGTGAGGCAGTAGAAAGAGCCTCTGGTCAAGACCAGGGGACTCAGCTTTCTCGTAAGCCTGCGTCTCACTCACTGAATTTGGGCCCATTTTCTCACTTCTCTTTGCCTTTGTCCTTCAGAAAATGAGGGAGTTGAACCAGATTAGTAGTTCTTAATCTGTGCTCTTTGTGCTCTTCAATTTGTACAGGGAGCCTCAGGGGCTACCTGGAAGGCAAATTGGAGAGAAAAGGGACCCCAGGATCTCCATCACCACCATTTAATCAACCAGAGCTGCTCCACTCTGATCCATTTTGTTTGCTGGATATCTAAGATTGAAAAATAAACTTCTGCAGTTAACAGAGATGCTGAGCAGGGGCACCTCTCACTCCTTTACCCATTCTCAAGGACTTACAAAGTACCCACTACATGTCAGGCACTGTGCAGGGCACTGGGACCAAGTTGGCCTTGTAATTGGCACAGGGATGAGGGAGAGTCATTCAACAGAGGTGGGGCAGGTGGGCATGTCCAAGGCATGGAGGGCTCTGAGACCCTCTAAATTCTGATGGTTTTTACAATTAGCAATTACAGTAAACCTCACACTCACCAACATCACTGACCTCATAACACTTTAGACCAGAGAAGCATCCTCCAAGAACAAAACCCTACCACCCAGCCACTGGTGTCCCAGGCCCTTAGAGGGGCCAGCTCTGGGTAAATAAAGGGTCATTATAATCCGTGTCCAGGTGGTCCTGGGGCCATGGGAACCAGAGACTTTACCTTGGGAAGAGGACTGAGTTAGCATGGGCTTTGGCCCACACAGCCAGCTTCTTTCACCCAGTGGACTACCTCAAGCAAGTCACTGTTCCCACCCCACGCATGAAGATTCCATCTCTCTCAGAGCTCCTGAGAAAAGTAAATGAAATCTGACCCACGTTAAAGCCACACAGTGCTAACTGGTTTATGATGATTCTGTTTAGAATTGCCACCTGTGGGCTAATCTCATAGCCTTTAAGCTAAGCCCTAAGGACATGAGCCAGGATTTTCACTCCTCTGCCCTTTGTATGCTGCCAGACAAACTGTGAGTGCTCAATAAATGATTAGCAAATTAAACATGAATTTAGGAATGATGCTGAGCATGTGTGTGCAGGCACTGCTCTGAGGATACCTGAAACTCCTTTAGCTCTCCCACAATCCCAGGTGGTAGGTACTCCTGCCACCTTAGTTTTAAAGATGAGGAAATTGGCACCAGAGCCTGACATCTGGCTCTTCTCAGCTGTCATCTGGAAGGACAGAAGAGCTAAACAAAGAACACATCCTGTCTGTCTTCCTCTGATGCTCTCAGGGAGGCCACATTTCCCGGGGGACTGTGGTGGGGGATGTACTGGGTCTGGTCCAAGGCAGCTTCAGAGGGCCAGGTTACAGCAATGTAGGTCACATGCTCCAGCCTGGATAAGCCAAGGATTCGGCACATTCTCTGGCTCCAGGCTTTCCGTCACTGCTCCAGCATGCTGCAACCTGGGTTCTGGATGGCCCTGGCCCCTCTGCTAGGCGCTTTCAGTGCAGGTGAGTCAATAGCAAGATGGGTGAAATAATGCCCATGACATCTGGACTCCTGTTGTGTGTTGGGACCTGGGCTCCTACCTGAATTCTCTGTTAGACCTCTTGTCAACTCTGTATATATACGACTAACACTAACTTTTCAGATGAGGATACTGGGGTTCAGAGAGAGTAAACCACTTGGCCAAGGGCACACTGTAGATAAGTGTCAGGTCCAGGTGTGAACCCAGCCCATGGCCTTCATCATTGCTGGGTCAGTGTCTTAAAGGAAGGGTGGAGAGCACGTACCACTAGCCTTCTTGAACGTGTGTGTGTGTGTGTGTGTGTGTGTGTGTGTGTGTGCCCCCTCCCTCCATCTCCATGCTTTGACTCTCTCCCTTACCCGTGAGGCTGCCTTCTGCACACAGCCTTTTCCTCCTTAGGTTCTCAGGGATCGCCCCTCTCTGGTCCCCTTATCCTTCTATTCTGCCCCTTCTCTTGAGCCCTGGAATTCCATGCAGCCTGAGTAGTTTCATATGCTTTAATGGGTATTAATTTTTCTTTGTGAGATATCTGTTTCTCTGGGCCTTATGTGAATCAAGTACTTGTAGTTGGCTTTATCAAATGAAAAATATATACATCTTATATAATGTTATATAAATATATACATCTTATATAATCTTAAACACAAATATATACATATTTAAAATATAAATCATATATATATATCAAATATACCAAATATATTTGGTATATAAAGATTAAGAGTATACATAATATTTTCATTTATTGTTCACAATTCTCTGAGGTAAGTTTCATGTCCCAATATAACATGATAAAATCGAGGTGAAGAGAAGTTTCTAACTGGTAGTGGGAGGAAGAGCTGGGTTCTGAGTCAGGTCTGTTTGTCCCCAAATCCTGTGGCTTCCTTTCAAGAACATGGAGCTTCTTAGGGTTCCCCACAGGAATTTGCTGAGCAGTTTTGAGGCAAAGCTCAGGCAGCTCTTCCTTGGCTCTTCAGAGCAACAGTTTTCAGGTGTGGGGGGTGGGCATAAGAACACAAAGAGGGGCCATACATCAGAGCTCATGAACTGCAAGGAAGCCCAGACAGGAACCTTGTCATACCATCCCCCAACCACAACCCATGTCAGTCCTTCCACCAAGGCCTGAGGGTGGCTCTGGCCAGTCATGTGATCTGAGTCCCCTTCTCTCCACATGTAAAATGAGAGGGTTGACCAGATGAAATTTCAGCTCTTTTATTCTATGATGCTGGTTGCAGGGCACCTGCACCTGAAATTCTAGAAGGTGAGGGTAACAACAAAGCCATGAGTCTTCCTCACAGTGTCAGGTTTCTGGGGCCTTTGTTGGGAAGTTCCTAAGCCAATCCGTGGCCCTGTTACATCAGTGCTTTCCTCTTCCCATATCTTAGGCTGGCTATATCTAAAAGAACCATCATCCTCAGTACCAGCCATTGTGCCCCATGTCCTCAGTGAAGACCCATTTGTTATGCCAGTTTATCAGTTATTGCAGGCTTTTGCTGAAGTAAAATCATCACAGCAGATGGTCCATAGTGGAGAGGCTCTCTAGAGACAAAAAGGGAACAATGTCCTCATTGCCTGCTGCTCCTTTCTTTCGCTCTTCACAGGGACAGCTGCCTTCTTGTCTCCATGGTGGGGCCCAGTGCCACCTCTTATGCCTCGTCGCCTGCCTGCCAGGCCAGCACTCAAGCCAGGCCAGCTGCTTGCAGGGCCCCAATAGCTTTCAGTAAGGAATAGACACCCTTGTGGCCCAGGAAGAGAGGAGGGAAAGGACGGGAAGGGGAATGCGGCAGGGCAAAGGGTTCAGGGAGGTGACAACTGCCTGCTCTCTGTACAAAAAGGGTCTTGTACAGGTCCCTTCCACAGTGGCTCTGAGTGTGATGAGCTCCCAGGGGTATAAGCTCAGGAGCCTGGTGGTGTTCCCCCCAGAGCCTCCCCCAGACACAGTCCCTGGACTTTTGACCTCTATCTCAGCCCAGGTGGAGTGTGGGTGCCAGATCTGGGCTCTAGACAGGCACTGCTTCTCACCTGACCTGTGACCTGACAAGTCCTCATCTGGGAACTGGGGCTAGCCATCACATGATATGCTCTTCCCACATTCACTATTAGCAGCTCCTCCTCAGACCAGATAGTAACAGATCCAAATGGATCTGAATCCCAGGCCATGCATGGCCTCTCCTCAGTTACTCAGCTTCCTTTGTCTTTTGCAGCTGCCTCAGTAGCATGGCAGCTCAGCAGCTGTGCCCCACTGGAATCTGCAGTGTACCCCCAAGAGTCATAGAAAGCAAGGACTTCCAGGTGAACCTGGGGAAAGGGCAGCTCCTTCTAAACTCTTTCTGTGGGAAGGGCCATGGTGGTTATCAAGACTTCCCCAAAAGAAGTTAAATTTCTCAGGGTCAGGAGCAAGTGTGTAAAAAGTAAGGTGGTGATACTCCCCTTGGGGAGACAGCCAACACTTCCTGCTGACTTCTGACCCAGTGTCCAGGAACTTGCATAGCCAGTTCAATGCAGAAACAAGTATAACCTACTACTACTGTGGGGATCAAGTGAGGTGATACCTGTGAAGTGCTGGGAGGTTCACAGTTATTACTCCCATGTGACATGCAGTTAAGATAGAAACTATGGTGCTGTGGTGCAAATGCCCACAACAGCCACCTCATGACCCAGTTATTCACTTAGTAGGTGTCACCAGGCACCTACTGTGTGCAGCGCTGAGTAGAAGTCAACGGTCAGGCAGACCTCTGTCCCCTCAGATCTTGGCATTCTTCAGAGCTGTGCCCTAGCAACTGCTACAGCTCAAGGTTAGTGTTAGAGCTGCAGCATCCACCAAGAGTTAGACAAGAAGTAGGTGAGAAACTCCCCTTAACCATGAGCCTCTACAGACCACAAGAATTAATTTCACCTCACCATGACAAATGGAGGCAGTGTTGGTGGTGATTTTCCTTTACAGAGAAAGTTGGAGGGGCAAAAAGATAACGGAATCTGCAAAGACACTTGGCAAAGTAAGCATCTGAGCCAAGATTCCCAACTCTCAGCAACCTCCAGGTAGAGGTGTTAGTAAAGACATACCTGCCCTCTCACCTTGTGTTTCCGTGTTGTTTCTCAGTGTTACCTGCTCAGGCAGGAACCAAGCATGAAGCATGCTGCCTGTGTCTTCTGTGCTCTGGCCTACTTCTTCTTCATAGACAGTCCTCAGCTGCCACCTCTGCCCCATAGGTAGGTGAGAATGGACTAGGACCTGATGACATTGAGGAAGGACCAACACAGGGTAGGCTAGGAGAATCCTCTGTTTGGCCTGCACCCCCCTGGAAGCCCAAGGGTCTCTGAGGGGATACCTTTCCCTGGGCCCCAGACAGACACACAGCTTGTGGAGAGTAAAATGGAGGTAACACAGAAGGAAAGAAGTATGCAGAGTGATGAGGAGCATAAGCATCAGAAGATGGTTCAAGTACCAGCTCTCTTCCTTGTATGTATGATCTTGATTTTACAGTTCTTAGTATATAAGACCTGCACATTTGTTAAACTTACCCCAAGTAATTAATGTTCTTGGATGCTATTATAAATGGAAATATATTCTTTATTTCAATTTCCAAGTGGTGGTAGCTAGGTTTTTTTTTTTAATTTGCTTTTTATTGTGATTTTTCCCAAATATGTTTATTTTATCTTTTCAGTGGTACAAGGTTAATTGTTCATGCACCACACCCCATGCTCCATGCAATATGTGCCCTCCTCAGTTCCCAATACCAGGTTTGCCCACCCCCCCACTCCATCCCCTCCAAAACCCTCAGTTGGTTATTCAGAGTCCCCAGTCTCTCATGGTTTATCGTCCCTTCCGATTTCCCCCCATTCACCCTTCCTTTCCTTCTCTCATGCCCTCCATGATTTTCCTTATGCTCCACACATAAGTGAGACGATAAGATAATTGACTCCACTTAACATACTTTGCTCCGCATAATCTCTTCCAGTCCCATCCATGTTGATACAAAAGTTGGGTATTTATCCTTTCTGATGAAAGCATAATATTCCATTGTATATATGGACCATATCTTCTTTATCCATTCATCTGTTGAAAGGAATCTTGGCTCTTTCCACAGTTTGGCGATTGTGGCCATTGCTGCTATGAACATTGGGGTACATGTGGCCCTTCTTTGTACTGCATCTGCTTCTTTGGGGTGAATACCCAGTAGTGCAATTGCGGGGTCATAGAGTAGCTCTAGTTTTAATTTCTTGAGGAATCTCCACACTGTTTTCCAAAGTGGCTGCACCAACTTGCATCCCCACCAACAGTGGAGGAGGGTTCCCCTTTCTCCACATCCTCTACAGCATTTGTTGTTAACTGTCTTGTTGATTTTGGCCATTCTAACTGGTATGAGGTGGTATCTCAGTGTGGTTTTGATTTGAATCTCTCTGATGGCTAAAGATGATGAACACTTTTTCATGTGTCTGTTAGCCCTTTGTATGTCTTCTTTGGAGAAGTGTCTGTTCATGTCTTCTGCCCATTTTTTGATGTGATTATCTGTTTTGTGAGTGTTGAGTTTGAGGAGTACTTTATAGATCTTAGATATCAGACCT
>JAPYYJ010002059.1:0-13340 GCA_028533885.1 Nasua narica | reverse complement strand
CCCGATTTTATTTCTCAGAGTCAATATTCTGATGTATAAAAGGAAAATGATGCTAACCATCTTAGAGGGTTGTCATGAGAATTAGATATATTCATTCTTTCATTTTACTCAGTTATTTATTGAGACTCTACTGTGTGGTAGTACTCTTCTGGACACTGGGAATGTAGCAATGATCAAAACAGATAGACCTTTTCCCCTGAAGAACTCACATTCTGGTGAGGTCAGGGTAGGGTAGGGTGACTGACAACACAAGAAGTAAATTAAATATATAGTATGTCAGATGGTGTAAGAACTGAGAAAAAAATGAATCAAGAAGGGACATGAGGGGCACCTGAGTGGCTGAGTTGGTTAAGCGTCTGACTCTTGATTTTGGCTCAGGTCATGATCTTTGGGTCCTGAGACTGAGCCCTTGCTGAGACTCCACACTCAGTGGGAAGTCTACTCGAGATTCTCCCTGTCTCCCCCTGCCCCGCCATGCACATGCACGCTTTCTCTCAAATAAGTCTTTAAAAAAAAAAAAAGGAAAAGGAAAAGGGACACCTGGGTGGCTTAGTCAGTTAAGCATCTGCCTTTGGCTCAGGTCATGATCCCAGGGTCTTGGGATTGAGTCTCACATCCGACTTCTTCCTCAGCGGGGAGCCTGCTTCTGCTTCTCCCTCTCCCTACCTCTCTCTGTGCTTATGTGCTTTCTCTCTCTGATAAATAAGTAAATACAAATCTTAAAACAACAACAACAACAACACAAAACAACAGGGGGACATGAGAGTGTCTGTGGTAGGGTTTACATTTTGATTTTACCATATAGATGAACATTCAGCACCCTGGCCTTCCTTGCCACCTTTTTTTTTTTAATTGTTATAGCTTTATTGTTTTTAGAGCAGTTTAAGATTCACTGTGAAATTGGGGGAAGATACAGAGGTTCCCATATACCTCCTGCCTCCACACATACATAATCTCCCTCATTAACAGCATTCCCCACCAGAGTGGTATCTTTGTTACAATTAGTGAACCCAGGGGTGCCTGGGTGGTGTCTGCCTTCAGCTTAGGTCATGATCCTGGAGTCCCGGGATCAAGCCCAGCGTTTGGCTCCCCGCTCGGTGGAAAGCCTGCTTCTGCCTCTGCCCTTTACCCCACTTGTTGCTTGCTCTCTCAAATAAATAAAATCTTTTTTTAAAAAAAAAAACAAAACAATTAGTGAACCTACATCATTATCATGTAGGTTCATTATCATCATTATCAAGACCCATAGTTTACTGTTCAATCTTGTGTTATACATTCTGTGTGTTTGAACATAAGTGTAGTCACATGTATTTATCATTATGGTATCACATCTGGTATCATATGGAGTAGTTTCACTGCCCCCAAAACCCTATGTGTTCTCCCTGTTCATCTCTCCCTCCCCTAACTTCTGGCAACTACTGATTTTTTACTGTTCCTATAGTTTTGCCTTTTCCAGAATGTCATATAGTTGGAATCATACAGAAAGTAATCTTTTCAGATAGGCTTCTTTTACTTAGTAATACATATTTCCTCCATGTCTTTTCCTGGCTTGACTACTTACTCCTTTATAGCACTGAATAATACTCCTTTGTCTGGATATACCCGTTTATCCATTCATCTACTGTAGGGCATCTTGGTTGCTTCCAAGTTTTGGCAAATATAAATAAAGTTGCTATAAATATCTGTGTGTAGGTTTTAGTGTGGATATAAGTTTGCAGCTTTTTTGGGTAAATATCAAAGATCATGATTGTTGGAGCATATGGGAACAGTTTGTTTAGTTTTGTTTTTTTTTAAGATTTTATTTATTTGACACAGAGAGCGAGATCACAAGTAGGCAGAGAGGCAGGCAGAGAGAGAGGAGGAAGCAGGCTCCCTGCTCAGCAGAGAGCCCGATGCGGGGCTTGATCCCAGGATCCTGAGATCATGACCTGAGCTGAAGGCAGAGGCTTTAACCCACTGAGCCACCCAGGTACCCTGGGTTTGTTTAGTTTTGTCAGAAACTGCCACACTATCTTCTAAAGTGGCCATAACATTTTGCATGCCTTTGAGCAGTGATGGAGAGTTCCTGTTGCTCCACATTTTTGCTAGCCTTTGATGTTGTCAGCATTCTGCATTTGGGCCATTCTAATAGGTTGCCTCTTGTTTTTTAGTGACCTATCCACCCCCTTGTCTCAGTAGCTCACTCTCCTGTCTTATCCTAGACTATGTTATTGACAATAATTGTAACTCTTCTGTAATCCCATTTGCAAGCAGTTTACTTTCTGACCACTCTCCTTTCTTTTGACCCCCTCTTCTACCTGCCTTGGTTTATTGGTTTATTACAGATTATTGTTGTTTTATCAAACCGAGGTGAAGTTCTGCCTCAGATGGGAGACCAGGGTCTGCAGTTTTAAAATTTGAGGGAGTAGGTAGAGAATAGTCATGTACTGAGTGCCCCAAATGTGAGTCTCTAGAATGTAGGAAGACATTTGGCTCCTGGGGAATGAAGGAAAATGGAAGAACAAGGTTGCACTAAATGAGGGGGAAAAGACATCTCCTGTGCAGTTTTGCCTTTCACTGAATTGGCCCCCTTCCCTCTCCACAGGCACTCTAGTCCTATCTTTAAGAGCCAGGTTCAGAGTTGTGTTTAGGTGCTTTCCTGGTGCCTGGTCCAGAAACCTTGGGCATGTGTGGAAGTGATAGCTTTGAAGAACCTTGGTTATCGATGCTAATACTATGACTTTTTCCTCAATATTGAAGATAACAGTGGAGCCATGGATCTGTTTGGAGGTGCAGATGATATATCGTCAGGGAGTGATGGAGAAGATAAACCACCTACTCCAGGGCAGCCTGTTGTAAGTAAAATGACCAGTGTGAAGTGGGCCCTTACTGAAGCCTAAGAAAATGTTTCAGAGATCTCAGTTCTCTCTTAGGCCAAGGAGAGGAAGTTGCTAACTGATTTGCAATATGAAAATACAAGGAACAGATGACTTCTTAGGTAAGGAACTGTTGTTTATGAGGGGGAATAGGAATAACTACCCTGGTGCATCTATACCATGGAATACTATTCAGCAGTGAAAAGGATTTAAGTGTGTGTGTGTGGGTGGGTGGGTGTGTGTGGGTGTATACACCCAATAGCTTGGGTGAAATTCCAGGGTATGCAGAGTGGAAAAAAAAGCCAATCTGAAAAAGTTATATGCTGTGTGATTCCACTGACACAGTATTCTTTAAATGGCAGAATTATAGCAATGGAGAAGAGATTAATGGTTGCTTTAAGAAGGAAAGAGGGCAAGAACAAAGTGGATGTAGCTATAGAAAAAGGCGATATGAATCTTTGTGGTGATAGGAATGTTTTGTATCTGATTGTATCAGGGTCAGTCTCTCCTGGGTGTGATATTGTACTATAGTTTGCAAAATGTTACCACTGGGAGGAATGGGATGTAAAAAGAAAGAAAAAAAGAAATAACAGCCATACCTTTAGAGGCAAGATGGCAAGGATTTGTGATTTGAGAACCATTGATATAAGTGTTTTTCTTGTACATGCCAAGAAGTGTGCTGTGTTGAAAATCTTCTCTGATTTGAATTGATAGAGTGACTTTTGTTGGTAAATATGTGGAACACAGATCTATCACAAAAGAGATCTTATATTGATGCTTTCAAACCGATCTTGTTTCCCTTGTGGTTTTTGGTGGGGGCTTGGGTGGGTAGGGTAGAGATTGAGGCTGCTTTAGTTCCAGAGCCTCAATATGCTTCTTATCTAAGTTATTGAAGTGTGGCGGTTGAGCTACACTAGACCATTTCTAAGGTTCTTTCGAGCTCTAAAATTCTGGTTCTTTTACTAGGATGAAAATGGATTGCCCCAGGATCAGCAGGAGGAGGAGCCAATTCCTGAAACCAGAATAGAAGTAGAAATACCCAAAGTAAACACTGATTTAGGAAACGACTTATATTTTGTTAAGCTGCCCAACTTTCTCAGTGTAGAGCCCAGGTAAGGGGGTCAATTAAAAGTGTTTCTAGATGTTGGATAGATGGATGTGGAATGTTGATATTTTTCTGATTTTACACGACGTGACTAATCACAACATGGAAAACTCATCCTATGTCTCGGGAAAAAATCAAGCATATCCAGTGATGGGAAACATATGGACTATTGGTAAAGGAGACTTTGAATGCTTGTAATTGTTTTTAGCAATTTGATACTTTTTTATGAATTAACAGACATCACAAACCTTCAGTGGTTTTTTGACTAGTGCAGTCCTAAAAAAGCTGAAATCCAGAGTGGCAAACTTGGCTGGAGAATCTGCAGGTGCTCACTGTAGCTGCCACTATGGATTTGGGGACCTAACGGTTGGGGACAGTTAGTGTTGGTGGCTGTTATTCACTGAGTCACATGCAAGCTGTTGTGAAATTTAAATTTTTTTTTGCTCTAAGCAAAATGATAGGGAAAGCTAGGGCATGTGTGGCCTGTTCTTTGGAAGACTTATGTAAGAGTAAAGAATTATCTAGAATATTTAGGCCTGCCTTTCAAGTATAAGTGTTAACACCAATTTTCAAGAAGGTGTAGTGATTTGAAGACTTCCTTGAAGTTGAACATGAAGATATTTGACGATTATGAGTTTTAATTAGATCATGATTTTTAGTATAATGGTATCTATTAATAGAGCTGTTATTATATAGCTGTAATAATATTGCTTAAAAATATGATTAGTAAGTTTATTTAAAAACATTTTGTAGACCTTTTGACCCTCAGTATTATGAAGATGAATTTGAAGATGAGGAAATGCTGGATGAAGAAGGTCGAACCAGGTTAAAATTAAAGGTACTCTTCTAGGCTGTATTCACTTAGTTTTTTCTTTTATAAAGTAAAACCTGGGGATAGTCACTTGAGACTTGAGCTTTTAAAAAAGATTCTTTTATGTTTTTTGTCTTATAAATGAATCGTGTTTTCAGAATATTTTTAGGAAAAAAATATAAAGCTTTTTCTCTGTATAGATCTCTGTAAAATATATAGCACTTTTCCATCTTTTTCATGGTTATATTCTACTGATGCTTTAAAAAAATTATTAGCTTCTTCCTTCAGAGTAAGTAGCATTGCAGTTTGGTGTTTATAATGACTACCTCCGTATGTACTGTAGATTACATTCTAGCAACTTCCTGCAACAGGAAATCCTTCAGGTTCTTTGATCTATTGATAAAAAGTCATATACAAAAGGAGAATCTATTACTAGTGCCTTCCAGTTGCTCTTGTTGGCTATTACAGATTTTTTTATTGTACTACGTTCCTATTAATATTTTTGTTTGATACCTTATACTAGCTGTCTGTCCACGAGGGGCCTCTAATCTTCCTTTAATCAAGGAGGATATGGGTTAAGTGGATCTGTTAAAGCTGAGTTGTACCAGAGAATGAGAAGCAATTGAACTCATAGTACTATAATTGGAGCTATGCTTTTTGAATTCTTAAATCCAAATAATTTCCTGTAAATACTTCATTTTTCAGTGATATTGTGTATGGTGCTTGCATGTTAAGAAGTGGCAGTCTGACATTCTTAGAATTCAGGGGCTGAATTTTTTAAAATAATTCCATTTCTTCAAGTGTGATAGATCTACAAGTATCTAAAGAACCTTATACAAGATGGTTTCTATACAAAATGTATGGGCCTCAGGAGTTTTCAGTGAAATTTCACTACTCCTTCCTCTTTATCCCCCCAACTACTCCTTCCTCTTAATGGAAATATAAATCAGTGAGAAAATGGAAATAGACACCTGTAAATTGCTCCAGGATACAGAATTAATAGGCATAGTTCTTAGACTATTTTTTTTGCTGTCCTTTTCCCTGCCTCTTCTCTTCCCCCATTTATTCATCTGTTAGTATTTTTCCTTTGAGCGTGTGTATCTATTGGTAGAGAGTTAGCACTGTGAATTTTTCATGCCTATTTTAGTGCCTCTGATATTATTCTACTGCTTTTTATTCTCATCATTTATATAAAAGAGTGTCTTAGTTCTGTATTTATTTACTCTATTGATTTTTGTGTTTTTTGCCTTCCCTTCTGTTAGGGTGCAACAATATCAGTATTGTCTATTTTCAGGCCAATATCAGTATATCTATTTTCGGGCCGTATAATATCAGACTAGTAGTATAGGCATCAAAGATTAGAAATGAGTATTTCTCATTTCTCTCACCAAAGCCTTGGTGCTTAGGGACACCTGGGTGGCTCAGTCAGTTAAGCATCCTACTCTTGATTTCAGCGTAGGTCATGATCTCAGTTTCCTGAGATTGAGCTCCGCATTCGGTTCCCCATTCAGTAGGGAGTCTGCTTGTCTCCCTGTCCTTCTGCCTCTCCCACTGCTCACATGCTTGCTCCCCCCCCACATACATAAATCTTAAAACATAAAACCTTGGTGCTTAGAGTACAAAAGGTTGATGTGTAACAGAAGCCTTGGTATGTGATGGAAAAATAACCTTGGACCCTTTGTTTCTTGAGTGATGTTCCCAAGACTGGGATGACAATTTTTTTTGTTTTTAAGATTTTATTTAGTCATTTTTGAGAGAACACAAGTAGGGAAGGGTAGGGGGGGAGGGAATGAGAATCTGAGGCAAAGTCCACACTGAGTGCAGAGCCTGACGTGGGGCTCAGTCTCACAACCACAAGATCATGTCCTGAGTGGAAACCAAGAGTCAGATGCTGAACTGACTGTGCCACACAGGGGCCCTAGGATAACTGTTTTGAGAGAGTTAGTTGGTGGTATAATTAATTCTTTGAAGAATAAGGAACCAGGGCGCCTGGCTCACTCAGCTGGAATTGTGTGCGACGCTTGATCTCAAAATCTCAAGGTCGTGGGTTTGAGCCCCACACTGGGTATAGAGAATGAATATGTCTACACACCCACACACACACAGACATATATTTAAATAAATAAATTTAAATAAATAATAAGGAACCAGGTATAGTTTATATATCTCTGTGAGGTCTTCTGTCTTTAAAGCTACTTTACATTGTCTCTCATCCCAATGGGTTTAAGACCTAGCAGTGTATCCTGTCATAACATCATTATAATTTGAATCATTTTATATGATAGCATTTTTCAAACTGGCTTCTCAGTTACTAATGGCCTATATATGTATGCTTATATTTTGTGTGAGAGGGAGGGTAGGAATAGTAATAGGTTATTTTTATCCTTTTATAAAGGAAAAAAAAATTTTTTAAAGGTTTTTATTTATTTGACAGAGAGATCACAAGTAGGCAGAGAGGCAGGGAGAGGGAGAAGCAGGCTCTCTGCTGAGCAGGGAGCCCTATGTAGGGCTCAATCCCAGGACCCTGGGATTGTGACCTGAGCCGAAGGCAGCCGCTTAATCGACTGAGCCACCCAGGCGCCCCTTATTAAGTAAAATTTTAAATGCATTACAAGTATGAGAACTGTCTAATGAGTTGTCACGTACCTATCACTCACTTCAGTGGTTATCAGGTTAGACAGTCTTGTTTTATCTGTATTCCCTACCACCCCTTACCCAGATTTTTGAAACAATCTCAGATATGCTATCATATTTAATTAATGAGTATTGATTTCTTTTATCAGCTGGCTTCATGGTTCTTTTTTTCTTTTTCTTTTTTCTTAATTTATCCTTTTTGGTAATCTCTACACCCAGTGTGGGGCTGAAATTCACAACCTTGAGATCAGGAGTCACATGCTCTTCCAACTAAGCCTGCCAGGTGCCCCTATCGTTGTTTGTTTAGTGAGGAATAAAGAGGAAAGGGAAAAAACTGCAAGGGAACCATTAGGACCCTGTTGCAATATTGGTTTCTGGAATAGAATTCAGCGATTCATCACTTATGTACAACACCCAGTGCTCATCACAAGCGCCCTCTCTAATACACATCTAGCCCATCTCTTACCTACCTCCTTCCATCAACCCTCAGTTCCCTGTTGTTAACAGTCACTTATGGCTTGTTTCCCTCTTTATTTTTTTTTCTTTACTCCCTTCCTATATGCCATCTGTTTTTTTTTCTTAAATTCCACATAGGAGTGAGATAATATGATATTTGTGTTTCTCTGACTTCACTTAGCATTATATACTCTAGCTCCATCCATGTCATTGCAAATGACAAGATTGCATTCTTTTTGATGGCTGAATAATATTCAAGTGTGTGTGTGTGGTGTGTATTAGACTGCATCTTCTTAATCCATCAGTCAGTGGACATTTGGGCTCTCTCCATAGTTTGGCTATTGTTGATAATGCTACTATAATTATCAGGGTGTATGTACCCCTTCAATACCCCTTGTATCCTACTTAATACTGCAATAGCTAGATTGTAGGATAGTTCTATTTTTTAACTTTTTTAAGTTAAAAAGTACCAGCTTGCATTCCCACCAACAGTGTAAGAGTGTTCCCCTTTCTCCACATCCTCGTCAACACCTGTTGTTTCCTGTGTTGTTAATTTTAACAATTCTGAGGTGTGAGGTGATACCCCATTGTGGCTTTGATTTGCATATCCCTGATGATGAGTGATGTTGAACATCTTTTCATGGGTCTGTTAGCCATCTGGATGATTTTTTTTAGAAAAGTGTCTATTCATGTCTTCTGCCCGTTTCTTAACTGGATTATTTGTTTTTTGGTTGTTGAGTTTGGTAAGTCCTTAATAGATTTTGGATACCCTTTATCAGATAAGTCATTCGCAGTTAGCTTCTCCCATTCCGTAGGCTACCTCTTAGTTTTGTTGATTGTTTCCTTTGCTGTGCAGAAGCTTTTTATCTTGATGAGGTCCCAACAATTCATTTTTGCTTTTGTTTCCCTTGCCTGTGGTGGGTGACGTGTCTAATCAGAAAGTGCTATGACAGAGATCAGAGAGGTTTCTGCCTGTGTTCTCTTTTAGGATTTTGATGGTTTCTTGACTCATGATTAGGTCTTTTACCCATTTTGAATTTATTTTTGTGTATGGTATAAGAAAGTGGTCCAGTTTGATTCTTCTGCATGTTGCTGTCTGGTTTTCCTAACACCACTTGTTGAAGAGACTTTTTCTATTGGGTAGTCTTTCCTGCTTTGTCAGAGATTAGTTTACCATTTAAAGATTTATTTATTTATTTTAGAGAGAGAGTGATTGGGGGGTGGGGAGGGGCAGAGGGAGAAGGAGAGAGAGAATCTCCCTCAGACCTGCCGCTGAATGTGGAGCCCGACACGGGGCTTGATTTCAGGACCCTCAGATCATGACCTGTGCTGAAATCAAGAGTCAGATGCTTAATCGACTGAGCCACCCAAGTGCCCCATTCCCATTGAGTGTTTTCGTTTTAGAAGCTCTAGGATGTTTTCCAGAACTGCCTGGTGTTTCCCCCACATGCAGTAAAGATAAAGTTAGATTCTAAACCTCCTCAAAAACCTGGGTTTTTAATCTTTCTAGGGTGTTGCTTTTCCTTTACCCACATTTGGAGAACTTCCCTATTTCCCTGAGCAAAGGTTTTTGGTCCTACATTTATTTGGTTTTTAGCTCTGTGTGAGAACCTTCTTTATAGAGGGAGCCTCCGGTCTAAATTGCTACTTCTGGTGGCCTCAAGTCTTATTTCCTATCCTCATAGCTCTTACTATGAGTTCTTTCTTTCTTTATTTTTTTTAAAGATTTTATTTATTTGTCAGAGGGAGAGGGAGGGAGAGAGAGAGAGCGCGCGAGCGAGTGCATAAGCATAAGTGGGCAGAGTGGCAGGCAGAGGCAGAGGGAGAAGCAGGCTCCCTGCTGAGCAAGGAGCCCGATGTGTGACTCAATCCCAGGACTCCCGGGATCATGACCTGAGCTGAAGGCAGCTGCTTAACCAGCTGAGCCACCCAGGCATTCCACTATGAGTTCTTTCTTAACATATCCCAGGGCTGCTGTGGATTTAGCATTAGCTCAAATGCTCTTGCACTCAGCTTCCTTTGTGATTCCAGCTCTAGGAGTTCAGAAGTTAAGCTAATTGTTTTTCTTGTTGTTAGTTTATTCATCCTCTCTAAATGATTAAAATAAGAGGGTTTCAGTGTTGTCTGTTTTTCTGTCACTAAGTGTGTTACAGAAATGCTATGACTATGTGTCTCTTGAGGAAAAAGAAGCATTAAACTACAGCATTCTAAAGCACTTGTGTTTTGAACCAGGTAGAAAATACAATAAGATGGAGGATACGCCGGGATGAGGAAGGAAATGAAATCAAAGAAAGCAATGCACGGATCGTCAAGTGGTCAGATGGGAGGTAAGCTCAAAATGCCCTGAAGAGCATTGAAATACCTAGAATGTGGCTACAAGGGGTGAAACTTGAGAAGAAAACCTTATTTGGGGGATACCTCTTATTAGAAGCATTTCCATTGCTTGGTCTCTGGCATCACATACAAGACCTGAGAGAAGGAAATAGGTAGTTGAACATCGGACAGGCTGGTGAAAGACATTAGAAGTAGGCCAAAAATGTGGTCATCCTCTCCGGCCCCAGCATAGTAGTTTGGAAATGTTAGACCAGCTCCCCTCACCATCGCAAGCTGCTCTCTGTAAGGTAACAAGTCAGAAAACTACCCTTCACTGGGAAAGTGGTAGAGACTGAGTACCCATCGGAGCACGCTTTCCTTCTCAACGGGCTTTGTAAACAGAAACATACAACAGGCTTTACTCTCTGTAGGTGGTTTCTCATATATATCCTGCCTCCTTTTTTCTCTCCTCTTGAACTCTGTGAAAGGAGAGAAAGTAGCAGTTGAATCACAATGTAAGTAAAGTGAAATGGTAGAATAAAGCTTTATGACTTTAACGTGTGAAGTGTTCCTTCTTTTCAGCATGTCTCTGCACTTAGGCAACGAAGTGTTTGATGTTTACAAAGCTCCACTACAGGGAGATCACAACCATCTTTTTATACGACAAGGTACTGGTCTACAGGGACAAGCCGTTTTTAAAACCAAACTCACATTCAGGTAACTATTAGAAACTACGGTTTTTACAGTAAAAACAGTGAATATAGATACTGTCCAAACTACTTGACTCCTGATTGACGTAACCGTCGGTATAGCTCACCAGAGACCGGTGTCTGCTCAGCTCTGAAGGCTGAGGGGCTGTTCTTTCCAGTGCACTGAGAGTCGCTGTTCCACAGGGAACATGCTGATAAAACTGAGAAGAGACTGTTCTGTAAACCACAGTGTTAATTTATTAATCCCAGTGATGACTGTAACTGCCAAGGGGCCTAGAATGCTTGCTGGTCAGCGCGTCTCTTTTTAAATAAATTTGATCTGGAGGACTACGTGGTGACTGGAGGTTGGTCGTGTGCATGCAGTCAGAGGAAAGGCAGTGAGTTGGGTGTGAAGGCTGGGGTCATCCTGTTCTTGAGGCTGCTGCACCCAGTAGCTCTGCAGGGTTGTGGCCCCCAAGCAGCCCAGGACACTCGGGTCGGCTGGTGAGAGCATTTCCCTTCTTTAGACTGGTAGGCACTACACTGAGATGTTTGCACTTTTTTTTTTCTTGATTCGAAGCAGATCATCCTCCTTGGGTAATGTTGGTCTTTACACAATGATCTTGGTTACGACTTAGCTTTTTGAGGATTGTAGTGTCAGAAGTAGAGGCTTTCACAATCAGGTAGACGTGTATTTCTGTCCCACTTCCCCTTGTGTGACCCTCTGCAACTTTCTCAACCTCTCTGCCTCACTTACCTGATACATAAAACGTAATAATTCTAGAGTAGCTGTGACAGTGAAGTCATTTAACTTGTAAAACGTGAAGCACACTGCTTGGCACTTAGTTTTCAGTAAATGCTCTTTGAACCTTTGTATTTACTGAATTTGGAGGGCGATTATGCCTTATAAAGACTTCCACTCCAGCTTTTGTTTTTCACTTGTAAGATAAGAATGTTCCGATGAGCCACAGGATGAAGAAAGTTTGGAATCCCTCACCTAGTATATGCAGTTGTGTGTCCCTGCCAATTTTTCCTGGAGAATAGGAAGCAGTGTCTCGTCTCTGGTTTTTGTGATGTTGATGATATGACTGACTCACAGATAAATCTGGTAAACAGGCATCTTTGTTCATTTCCTGCAGACCTCACTCTACAGACAGTGCCACACACAGAAAGATGACCCTGTCGCTTGCAGATAGATGTTCAAAGACACAGAAGATTAGAATCTTACCGATGGCTGGTCGTGATCCTGAATGCCAGCGCACAGAGATGATTAAGGTTCGTTTGCTACACGTTATCCTGGGATTTTTGGTATAGGCATGCCTCAGAGAAACTACGGTTTTGGTTCCAGACCTCTGCAGTAAAGTGAATATTTCAATACAGTGAATCAAATGAATTTTTTTGTTTCCCAGTACATATAAAATTATGTTTACACCATCGTGTGCAATAGTATTATGTCTAAAAAAATGTACATCCCTTAGTTTAAAACTTTTTGCTAACCATCATTTGAGCTTTTCAAGTCATAACCACTCATCACAGATTGCCATAACAAATAGAATAATGAAAAAGTTGGAAATACTGCAGAATTACCAAAATATGATACAGAAACACAGCAAATGCTGCTGGAAAAATTGTGTGTATGGACCTGCTTGGTGCTGGGTTGCCACAAACCTTCCATTTGTAAAAAAACAAAACAAAACACAGTATCTGCAAAGTGCAATAAAATGAGGTATAGCTGTATGTTAAGAATAGCATTTCCCAAATCTTTGTTTCTCATCTCTTACTGACCCTTTTCTCTCTTGGGCCGGCATGAACAGGGGGCTGGATCAATTCCTAAAGCATTTGCCAAGCAAGAGTGATGGGGTGCCGGTCACAGAACAGATGCAAGGGCTCGGGTTTCTCTCACCAGGTCCTGATGGTTCAGGAACAAACTGGGGACTAAAGGGATCTGAACTTTGGCATAGAATTTCGAAGATGATTCATTGAGCTATGTCTGTGTCGTAAATTAGTAGAGATGCTAGAGATGTAGTCTAAAATAGAATAAAAATAGTCAAGTTTAAGCGGGAATGTGTCTAAGGAGAATCGAGCAAAGGTCCGTTTATATATAATGTTCTCCCTTTTTGAGTTGCCACAACTGCCAGTGAGGCACAAATTCATTCTGGGCATCGTCCCTCAGTGATGCGAGTGTATGTGTATATCCACCCCGTTGGCCTTTGTGCAGCACTTGCTTTAAGAAGCCGAACACAGCCGGATAGTTTCCTTCTCTTTTACCTGCTAGATCTCATGCATTGCCCTGCCTGCTTCATGGGATTCCATTCCCTACTGCACCAGGGCCCAGTTAGGCGGAGACACTTTGGTTGCCTCAGGGCCTTTCATACCGATCTGGCTGTCAGACTCCGCTGATGGCCTGGCCCTGGGCCCCTGCTTTCTCTTCCTTCTCACATTTTGTTCATGGAGGCAGGTTAACTAAACCAGATTCA
>JAPYYJ010002058.1:0-13342 GCA_028533885.1 Nasua narica | reverse complement strand
AAAAAATTTGCTTTTTAGCAATGGAGCTTATATTTTCATTTTGTGCTGTGGCGTATAAATTATGCAGGGTATGAGGAGTTTCCTCCCTACCAAATCTGAGAAAGTAAAGAGCATTCCTTCATTTACCAATAATGAGCAGTAATATCAATCTACTTGAGTTGGAAGTTTACCTGAGTTAAGAGGATTTTATAAGATTTGTTAGGGGTTCCTGATTAGAAATGAAACATAATAATAAAAAAAGAAAACTGATTTATTGATAAATAAAATGGGTGCATGTAAGTTGACCTCCCCATAAACTGTTTCACTAAAACTATAAAACAGAGTGAGTTGAAAATAAAAGAGTACATGAGAGACATGATCTCATACAAGGATAATAGTGGCTGTTGAACGTGTGGTTATTGTGGGGAGTGGTTATGGGAATGTTCTTGAAACTGCCAATCCTACTAAGCTTTCAACAGACTCAACATAATCATTAACCTTACAATTGCTTGATCCCTGTTGGCATATTGAAATCCTTACACTTGATCTTGAGGAATCCATGATATGAAATCACTTTTCTAGGATTCACTTCCCTAAAAGGAGCATAAACTTGTTATATTTTATTCAGAATGGTATAAGGATTTTAAAGTCCCTGACAAAGTCTCAGCAAAATCTTTCTTTTTTTTTCTAAGATTTTGTTTATGTATTTGAGATAGATTGAGAGAGAGCACAAATATAATGTGAGCAAAGTGAAAGGGAGAAACAAACCTCCCCCTGAGCTGGGAGCCCAAGGCAGGGTTCCATCCTAGGACCCTGGGATGATGACCTGAGCCAAAGGCAGATACTTAACTGGTGGCCCACCCAGGGGCCCCTAAGCTACATCTTTTTAAAGATAAGTTACCACAATTTGAAGAAAAGTAAAGAAAAAGGTAACTGGCACAGATAAGTCATAAGTCCATGAGAAGAAGTTTTCTGATTTCCAACTAGGTTTAGGTATTCAGGAAACATTGATTTTTATGTTTACATGTATTGGAAAATAAATTGCAAATACTAAAAGTGTTATGTTCAATGGCAACTTCAGTGAGACAGTTTCCATTTTTATTTCTACATGAAAGAGAACCTTTCGTTGAGAACATATTAGCAAACAATGAGTACACTTGAAATTTATGAGAAAAAGCACCAAAAACGGGGAAAAAAGATAAGGCTCATAAAGATATGTATAGTTGCAAGATAATTTTGTCCCCATGTCAGTGATTTTCTTCTGATGTTAGTTTTTGCATTCTAAGCATAAAATAATATTTTAGTTATTGGACATTGATGAATGAACTTATAATCAATGTTGGGCACAACATTGCAAAAAGTTTTGTCTACATTTTTCCAGAGCAGAACTTCTGAATTACTCTTCTGAGGGCTCCCATCACCTCCTTGTTCCTCAGGCTGTAGATGATGGGGTTGAGCATTGGGGTCAGGATGGTGTAGAAGACAGCCAAGACCCTGTCCTCTGTGGGGGATCGGAAGGATCTTGGGCGTAGATAAGTGTATACAAAGGGTGCAAAGTATAAAGTCACCACAGTGAGGTGGCTGCTGCAGGTTGAGTAGGCCTTCTTCCTCCCTTCTGTTGACTGCATGCGGCAGATTGTAAGGAGAACACGTCCATAGGAACATGCAGTGCCAATGAAAGGAAACACAAGGAAGAGGATGGTGCTCACAAACACAGTGTATTCATAGACCCAGGTGTCCATGCAGGCCAGAGTCAACATGGCGGGTACATCACAAAAGAAATGGTTGATGGTTCTGGATTGACAGTAAGGTATATGGAGGGCATACGCAGTGTGGGCACAGGAGTTGATTGAGCCCATGATCCAAGATCCTGTTATCATCTGTACACACACTTTTTTGCTCATACTAATGGGATAGTGAAGAGGAAAACAAATAGCCACATAACGATCATAAGCCATAGATATCAGGAGCAATGCTTCTGCACCTGCTAAAGTCAAGAAGAAGAAGCTCTGAACCCCACATCCTATGAAGGAGATAGACTTGTTTCCAAACACAAAATTGGAAACCATCTTGGGAACAATTGTGGAGATGTAGTTTAGGTCAATGACAGAGAGCTGACTGAGTAAGAAATACATGGGTGTGTGGAGATGAGTGTCTAGGAAAATGAGGAGAATCATGGACAGGTTGCCAAACAGAGCCACTAGAAAAATAAGAACAATAACAATAAAGAGGAACAGGCCAATTCTTGTTGGTGGGAACAACCCTAGTAAGATGAAATCAGTTGATGTTTGATTATAATTTTCCATGGAACATTGATAGAATTTTCCTAAAAGCAGACAGAAAAGTAAGTCAAGTATAGAATAAGAAGCTCTTTGTAATGTACCATTTTAGTCAGACTATGTATTATTAAAAACGTTACAATTCTTAAGTGAATAACCGAACGTTTATATTTTATAAAAACAAAACAAAGCAAAACAAAAAACACTCATTTAGTGACTGGGAGTTCTAAATTTGAAGATGCAAACATTAGAAGCCTATGTCTTTTCTAGAAAGTCTTTAAAGTTTTTTAAAAAATACCACATATTTTCAAGAATTCATTAGGATTAGTATATTTTACTGCTGTACACAAATACAACTGTTGATGAAATCAGATGTTTATTCAAAATATATGAATAAAAATCAATGTAAATGCGTACATTATTTACTTATCTTAAGAATAAATGCCTATGACCCATAAAGGATCATTTTTCTTTCATATCTAAGACTTACTTCTAAAATTGCCATAGCCTATCAGCTTCTGTTGAGGAGCAATATTTCTTTCTTGAGTCTTCTTTACACAGTAGCATTTAATCATCCTTGAAGTTAGGTAAAATTATTGCTTTTATCTGTTTTGAAATCCTAAATGAATCCTTATTATTAAGTAGCACTTATAGGAAATCATTTTCTTCTGACTCCTCAACCAGTTTTTGAATGATATCGTTCAAGTAGACCCTTCCACTAAATATCTATACACCATACTCATGGTAGGTTTCACTAATCTGCCAGAGTTCTTCCAAATAGCATATGTTTTATGTCTCTGTTTCTCTTATATGATATATAATAGAAATATATTCTCTTATATTCTCTCATATATTCTACTTACATACACTACTATATGGTGCTTTGTCTTACTTTTTTTTTTTTCCTTTTTTAAAGTTTTTATTTAAATCCCAGTTAGAAAAAAAAAAATCCCAGTTAGTTAACTTACAGTGAAATATTAGTTTCAGGAGCAGAACTTAGTGATTCCTCACTTACATACAGCACCAAGTGCTCATCAGTACAAAACAATCTTTAATCCCAATGCTTTTTTTTTTTAAATTGTTTCTGGAATGCTTTATTTATTTATTTATTTGTATTTTTAGTGGTTTATATTTTGTTTATTTATTTTTAATTATGTTCAGTTAGCCACTGTATAATTAGTTTTTGATGTAGTTTCAATGATTCATTAGTTATGTTTAACACCTAGTGCTCATCACAGCACATGCCCTCCTCAATATCCATCACCCTGTCATTCCCTCCTCCCACTCCCCTCCCCTCTGAGACCCTCAGATTATTTTTTAGGGTCCAGAACCTCTAATGTTTCATATCCCTCTCTGATTTATTCCCCTTTGGATTTCCTTCCTTTCCAAAATTGTTCTCCATGCTATTGTTTATGTTCCACATATGTGTGAAACTATATGTTGATTGTCTTTCTCTGTTCCACTTACCTTACGTAACATAATGTGCTCCAGTTCTGTCCACCATGTTGCCTCACTTCAAGCTATATTACAAAGCTGTGATCACCAAGACAGCATAGTATTGCCACAAAAACAGGCACATAGACCAATGGAACAGAAAAGAGATCCCAGAAATGGACTCTCAACACTATGGTCAACTAATCTTTGACAAAGCAAGAAAAAGTACCCAAAGGATAAAGGATAGTCTTTTCAATAAGTGGTGCTGGGAAAATTGGACTGGTACATACAGAAGAATGAAACTGGGCCATTCTCTTCCACCATACACAAAGGTAAACTCTAAATGGATGAAAGACCTGAACATGAGACAGGAATCCATCAAAATCCTAAAGGAGAACATAGGCAGTAACCAGTTTGACATCAGCTACAGTAACTCCTTTCAAGACAAATCTCCAATGGCAAGTGAAACAAAAGCAAAGATTAATTTTTGGGACTTCATCAAGATAAAAAGCTTCTGCACAGCAAAAAAAAAAAAAAAGTCAACAAAACAAAGAGGTAACTCACAGAATGAGTTATTTGCAGAGATATTTGCAAGATGATAAGAGATATTTGGTAAGAGATATGGTAAGAGATATTTGCAGATGGTACTACAGACAAAGGTTCTATGAAGAACTTCTCAAACTCAACACCCAAAAAACAAATAACCCAGTAAAAACATGGGCAAAAGACATGAACAAACGCTTCTCCAAAGAAGATGGCTAACAGACACTTAAAGAAATGCTCAACATCACTAACCATCAGGGAAATTCAAATCAAAACCACAATGAGATACCAGCACACCAGTTAGATGGGCCAAAATAAACAAAAAAGAAACAAATTTTGGAGAGGATGTGGAGAAAGGGAAACTCTCTTACACTGTTGGTGCAAATGCAAGCTGGTACAACCGCTCTAGAAAACCGTATGGAGGTTCCTGAAGATGTTAAGAATACAGCTACTCTATGACCAGCAATTGCACTACTAGGTCTTTACCCCAAAGATATATATGTAGTGAAAAGAAAGGGGCACATGTACCCCAAAATTCATATCAGCAATGTACACAATAGCCAAACTGTGAGAGGAGCCAAGATGCCCTTCAACAGATTAATGGATAATGAAGATGTGGTACATATATAAAATGGAATATTATTCATCCATCAGAAAGGATGAATATCTGTGCTTTTTTCACCCATCCTCAGTGAACAAGATCTTTAGTCTTTTTTTTCAAGATCTTTAGTCTTAAATATTATTCTAGATCCAAATGATACCAGGCTTTCAAGAAGTCTCCAACATGAAACAGGAATGTGCATGCATGTAAACACACACATATAGACATATTCACACACTCATACTCAAATATTAAATGAGCCAAAATATTTGGGAAAATACACAAATATTTTAATGGGATTCATATATTCAAAGAAGTGCAAAGTGTTATCAATTCATGATATAAACCTCTAGATAAATAAAAGGACATGTCAGGTAAAAAGAAAGGCTCTTGCAAGTATATATTTATATGTAAACTCATATCTATCTATCTATCTATCATCTATGATACAAAGATTAAGGGAAAGCTTTTTAAAAAATATTTTCTTTATTTATTTGAGAGAGAAAGAGCATGAGAGAAAGAAAGCACAAGCATGGAGAGCAGCAGGAAGAAGGAGAAGAAGGCTCCCCACTGAGCAGGAAGCCCTACTCCATCCCAGCACCCTGAGATCATGACCTGAGTGGAAGGCAGTCACTTTAACTGACTAAGGGACCCAGGTGCCCAAGTGAAAGCTTTTTTAAGACTTATTTTTTTAAAGAGCTTACTTTTTGGAGAGCGAACACACACACACACACATGCACACACACACGAATGGGGGACAGGCAGAGGGAAGGGAAGAGTGAGAACCATATTCCCTGCTCAACAGGGAATATGGTTCTCGCTCTTCCTCTTGAGATCATGATCTGGGTCAAAGAAGAGAATTGAAAAAAAAAAAAAAGAGAATTGAATTTTTAACCATCTGAGCCACCCAGGTGCCCCATGGATTAAGTAAGGGTTTTAAAGATAAGCTGAAGAAACAAATTTACCAGATTTTAAAGAGTGTAACAGCCACAAAACACGAACAATCATCATTTTGTAAAGTTTGGGGAAATGGAGAATGAATATGCAGGAACACATATATGCTTATTGTCATTTAGAAATATATATACCAGAATAATGGAGTTAATATGATCAAAAAAATGTTTTTCAATAGTATATATATAATCCATCATATTCAAGCAACTTACACAGAACACAGAAAAAAAATGAAATAATTTTATTGAAGATGTTGTCTTACCAATTCTAAATGTCTTCATGAAAACATTTTCTGAAATTGCCTATAAACCTATGATCCTAAAAATATCTTGATAGAGGTAGTAGTAATATATTACACATATAGACATTATATATATATATATATATATATATATATAGTAACTAACTATAACTAAAACATCAGGGTTTATAAGAATTTATACTTTTTGTATCTTAGCAATATATACTAGAAGATGGAACAATGCTGTCAACCTTGCCATTCTAAATACAAAATGGGATATAACTATTTTAAAAGGATGAAAAGAAGGACAATGAGTTGGATGTAATTGTACCTGAAGGGGGAATTTACTTCATCCACAGTTGCTGGAGTGATTAGTCCAAGATGGTCTTTCATATTTAGAATTTAATGATTAAAAATAAACATATTAGTGGCAAATACATGGATAAATAGAAACAAAATGTGGTCAAATAATATGGAAAAAATTCCCTGGAGATCAGAAGGAGTGGGTAATGAGAACATTGTTTTATCCTATGAGATGTTGAGATCATGTTCTTACCTTACTTGAATAAAATATCTATTGTGATTCATAACTGATGGCACATTTAAAAATGTAACTCATAATACTGTTCACAACTATCATTATACTTATTGATGAAAACTGAAAGCTTTTCCTCTAAAATAAAAAAAAATAAACAAAACAACTTCTAATCAACATTGTACTGGAATTGTAACCACAACAATTAGACAAAAACAAACAAAAAATGTCGAAATTGGAAATAAAGAAGTAAAAGTATCTTGGTTCAGAAACAACATTATCTTATATGCAGAAAACTCAAACATATCTACAAAACTATGTTAGAAATAATAAATTTAATAAACTTTTAGGATACAAAATCATTTGTACTTCTATACACTAATAATGCAAAATCATAAGAATTATTTTAAACATGGCACATTACACTTGCAATATAATTTAAAAAAAACCATAAATAATGGGGTGACTGGGTGGATCAGTTGGTTAAAGCCTCTGACTTCAGCTCAGATCATGATCTCAGGGTCTTGGGATCCAGTCCCACACTGGGCTTTCTGCTCAGCAGGGAGCTTGCTTCACTCTCTCCCTCTGCCTGCCTCTCTGCCTACTTGTGATATTTCTCTCTGTCAGATAAATAAATAAAATCTTTCATAAAATATAAATACTAAGGAATAAAATACTTAGGAATAAACTTAAGAAGGGAGAGATACTTGTGCACTGAAAATCACAAAACATTGCTGAAAGTAATAAAAAAAAAAGACAAATAAGTTAACAAAAACATCCTGTGTTATTGTTAAAATGTCTACACTGCCCAGAGCATCTATACTTTCAATGCCATCCTGATCAAAATTCTACTGTTTTTTTCAAAGGGCTGTAACAAACAAACAAAAATTTGTATGGACCCAGAAAAGACCCCAAATTGCTAAGGAAATGTTGAAAAAGAAAAACAAAGCTGGAGGTATCACATTGCCTGATTGCAAGCTTTACTAAAAGCTGTGATCAACAAGACAGCATGGTAAAAACAGACACATAGACCAGTGAGAATAGAGAGCCCAGATATGGACCCGTAACTCTATGGTCAAATAATCTTTGACCAAACAGGAAAAAAAATATCCAGTGAAAAAAAGACGTTCTCTTCAATAAGTGATGCTGAGAAAACTGGACAGCTATATGTAAAAGAATGAAACTTGATCATTCTCTTACAGCATACACAAAGATAAACTCGAAATGGATAAAGACCTCAACATGAGACAGGAATCTGTCAAAACCCTAGAGGAGAACATAGGCAGTAACCTCTTCGACATCAGCCACAGCAATATCTTTCAGGACATGTCTCTAAAGGCAAAAGAAACAAAACAAAAATGAACTTTTGGGACTTCATCAAGATAAAAAGCACAGGAAAGGAAACAATCAACAAAACAAACAGGCAACCCACGGAATGGGAGAAGATATTCGCAAATGACACTAAAGACAAAGATCTGATATCTAAGAACTCAAAGTCAACACTCCAAAAACAGATAATCACATCAAAAAATGGGCAGAAGACATGAATAGACACTTCTCGAAAGAAGACATACAAATGGTGAACAGACATGAAAAAATGTTCATCATCTTTAGCCATCAGGGGGTTTCAAATCAAAACCACACTGAGATACCACCTTACGCCAGTTAGAATGGCTCAAATCAACAAGTCAGTAAACAACAAATGTTGGAGAGGATTTGGAGAAAGGGGATCCCTCTTCCACTGTTGGTGGGAATGCAAGTTGGTGCAGCCACTTTGGAAAACAGTGTGGAGATCCCTCAAGAAATTAAAAGTACACTATGACCCTCCAGTTTCAGTACTGGGTATTTACCCCAAGGAAGCAGATGCAGTACAAGGAAGGGAGACATGTACTCCAATGTTTCTAGCACCAATGGCCACAATCACCAAACTGTGGAAAGAACCAAAATGCCCTTCAACAGATGAATGGATAAAGAAGTTATGGTACATATATATAATGGAATACTATGCTTCCATCAGAAAGTATGAATATCCAAATTTGTATCAATATGGACGGGACTAGAAGAGATTATGCAGAGTGAAATAAGTCAAGTGGAGAGAGTCAATTATATTATGGTCCCACTTACATGAGGAAAACATGGAGGGCATTTTGAGAAGGAAGGGAAGGGTGAATGGGGGGAAATCAGAGGGGGTGGTGAACCATGAGAGACTGTGGATTCTGGCAATAAACTGAAGGGTTTGGAGGGGAGGGTGTGGGGCGTTGGGAGAGCCTTCTGGAAGGGCATTTATTGCATGGAACACAGGGTGTGGTGCATGAACAATTAATCTTGTAACACTGAAAAAATAAAATAAACATATTTGGGGAAATAAAGCTACATATATATGGTAAAAGTAAACAACACCCTGTGTTCATGGTTTGGTAAAAAATATTGTTAAGAAGTTGATGCTGACATAAGCCAACTATAGATAAGTCAACAAAATGCTTATCATAATCTCAATGATGTTTTTGCAGAAATAGGAAAATACATCCTAGAATTAATATACCAAATCAAGTTATCCTGGATAGCCAAACAGTCTTATGAAATCATTGGAGAGCTCACTGTTTCTGGTCAAAAACTTACTAAGAATTATGATAATAAAAACAGTGTAGGGATTCCTGGGTGGCTCAGTTAAGCACCTGTCTTTGGCTCAGGTCATGATCCTGGTATCCTAGGATCAAGCCCCGCATCTGTTCCTTGCTCAGCAGGGAGCTTGCTTCTCCCTCTGCCTGCCACTTCCCTTGTTTTTGCTCTCTCTCTCTCTCTTTCTGACAAATAAATAAATAAAAATAAAATAAAATCTTAAAAAAATGAAAACAATGCAGTTTTAATGGCACAGAGACAGAAACCAATGAAATAGATATATCAGAATAAATGCTTCCCATACGTGGTCAAAAGATTTTGACAACAATTTCCACATCACATGGGGTTGTCATTTCTTCTTTCTTCCTTCTTTCTTTCTTTTGTCTTTCTTTCATCTTCCTTCCTTCCTTCCTTCTTCCTTCCTTTCTTTCTTTTTCTTTCTTTCTTTCTTTCTTTCTTTCTTTCTTTCTTTCTTTCTTTCTTCCTTCCTTCCTTCCTTCCTTCCTTCCTTCCTTCCTTCCTTCCTTCCTTTCTTCCTTCCTTCTTTCCTTTCTTTCAGACTTATCTATTTATTTCTGAAAGGCAGAACAGGCAGTAGGGGGAGAGAGAGGCAGAGAGAGAATCTCAACCAGACTCCCCACTGAGCATGAAGACCAACATGGGTTCCATCTCATGACCCTGAGATTATGACCTGAGCCAAAATCAGGAGTCAGACACTTAACCAATGAGCCAAATTATTGGTGTCCCAATGGGGTGTCTTTGCAAGAAGTTGTGAGGGAATACTGGATATTCACATGAAAATAATGAAATTGAACCATTACTCTAAACCATATGGAGAAATTAAATATATAAAATAACTAAATAGAAAGAGAAAACTATATACTTTTAGAAGAAAGCATAGGGAAATGTGTCCCAACATTGGATTTAACTGTGCTTTTGCGGGTATGACACCAAAGCATGTGCAGGACCACCAACAATATAGGCAAACTGACTTCAGCAAAATTAAAAAGCATTGTGCCCCAAAGAAATGTATCAGCAGAATGATGAGAAAGCACCAGAACGTGAAAAAGTATGTGCAAAATATATATACAAGTATAGGATTGATATAAAGGATTGATATAAAAAATCCTATATATAAGATACAGGATTGATATAAAGAATATATGAACAACTAAGGAGGGCAAGTTTGCAATGAGTACTGGGTGTTACATGCAAACAATGAATTATGGAACACTACATCAAAAACTAATGAAGGACTGTATGGTGACTAATATAATAAAAATAAATTAAAAAAGAAAGAACTACAGATTAATATAAGAAAACATAATCTAAAGTTTGTGGAAACACTTGAACAAATGTTTCTGCAAAAATATGACATTTGACCAAGAAGCACAGGAGAATAAGTTCATAATAAATATCTATTAGGGAAATTAAAATTGAAACTACAGAGAGATACCCTCCTCACCCATTAGAATGGTTGCTACTAAAAAGTCAGAAATAGCAACATTGGTAAGAATGTGAAAAAGTTACAGGAGTGGCGCTGGTGAGAATCCAGAATGGTACAAGTAGTGTGGAAAATGACAGAGCAATGTCTCAAAGTAGAAATCAAAACAAGCCTAGAATCACCATATGATCCAGCAATCCCACTTCTGAGTAAAGAGATATGAAAGAGTCTAGAATAAATATTTTATGTCTGTGCTTATAGCAGCTTTATTAACAGTAACTTAAAGTTAGAAGACACAAAAGTGTCCACTGACAGACGAGTACTCAGTAAGGAAAATGCAATATGTATATATGATATTATTCAGTTTAGAAGAGGAAGAAAATTCTTTTATATGGTATGATGTAAGTGAAGTTTTCAGAACTTAAAGTAAGTAAAAGAAACCAGTCATAAGAAGCCATATGTATGATTTTATATGTACAAGATATCAAGAGTAAGTTGAAAGTACATGAAGTGAGGACACAATTACTATTAATTTTTATGAAAACGTTTTCATCATTACCAGACTCAAAAAATAACCACTCTTAGGTTTTTGTTTTTTTTTTTTTTTATACTTTAGAACACATCTTGCTGATAGGTGTACAAAATAACTCACGTAATCAGGAGCTCACACATGCAGTTCAAAGCCATGTGGGATGGAGGCTGAGATTTTTTTTTAAAGATTTTATTTACTTATTTGATACTTATTTGAGAGACAGAGAAAGTGAGAGAGAGCATGAGAGGAGAGAAAGTTAGAGAAAGAAGCAGACCCCATGTGGAGCTGGGAGCCTGATGTGGGACTTGATCCCTGAACTCAAGGATCAAGACCTGAGCCAAAGGCAGTTGCTCAACCAACTGAGCCACCCAGGCGCCCCCCAAAGGCAGTTTCTCAACCAACTGAGCCACCTAGGCACCCTGGAGGCTGAGATTTTTAATGTAGCTCTTAGAGAGGGGCTTGTCAGTGCCACATTCACTGCTCTGTGTGCTGCCTCTCTGATGGCTTGCTGCCAAGCACACATGGAGTGCCATTTTCACCTTTCACATTTTGTTTTTAAAGTGGAATTTTTTTCAGATTTCTTTGGGTTAGCATGAACAGTACTGAAGTAGGTCTTTTGTAAAAGCAAATTGGCATAACAGAAACTTAAAAAAAGAAGGATACCTGTATTCTGAACTATAGTTCTATATCAATTCTAGGGAAGTAACTTCAAGATTTTAATTAGAAAGAGTGAATCTATGTAGGGTAAAAAGCAAGTAGGAAGCACCATTCAGATGCCATGGGTATTGTGTAAGCACTCTTCTTTCATGGAAAAAGAAGAAATGATTAGGAAAGACAATTGTCCTCTACAAAGTTATCGAGGATTTGGACTATTAAATGTTAGTTTTTTTAACTATCACTTGAGCACATCTGAAGCACACTCCATTAGGATCCTCATTTCATTTCCCATCCAAAGAGCACGTTTGTAAAGCAGCTCCCAAACCATGTTTTATTGTCTATTTTACATTCTACAATTTCTGCCTAACATTTTTTTTCCTATAAGTGTCTTGGTTCATGCATTATCAGGAAAATTCTTGTATTTGAAGTACCATTTTAATTTACACAAATATTTCTTATATATTTTATCATGGAGCATCACAATTATTATCAACTACATTCCCGAATATGCTAAAGGGTATGCTCAAGTAGTATTCATCCCAAATCCGGAGCAGTAGTCAATAAACACTATCAGCAGTAGACTTTGCTATTAATTTTACTATTTTTTTCAGTAACATTTCATGATCACTCATCCTGATTAATTCTCAGAGTTGTATAATAACCCATTTTAAGGTCAAAAGAATGTCATGTCTTAAAAACATTAACAAGTGTTCAAGCAGCCAATTCATTTCTTTAATTTTTAAGGATATATACTCTAATAGAAAGAATTTATATATTGTTTTAAACTACCTTAGTCAAATAAAAAAATATAGAGTTCTCTGGACACTGAGATGTCTAAAAGTTTTACTTATTATACACAAAAATATTATATTCTAAATACATTTCTCTTAAACACTTGTTGAGGAGTCTCACTTCTTATATGATCATTAAAAATAAGAAAGCAATTACAATCATTGGAGTACCTTGTTTTATCTCTTTACTTTCACAAATGCACAGGTTTGGGTAGCTGATTGTAGTATAGTCATCATCTTATGAACGGAGTCATTTTATGATTAAATGTCTCTGAATATTTTCCAAACAAGTGTACACACTAATTTTTCATCTCTACACTTGAAATTGTAGATACTTCTAAGAAGCCCAACAGCAGAAACGATTCTATTCCCTCTTTAACTGGATACTTAATCTATTGCTTTTTGTTTTGTTTTCTTTGGTAGTTTTTTTTTTCCCTTTTTCTTTGGTATTCACTTGGGAATGTCCACTGAGACTTGGACAATACAGGTTAAGTTATTAATAGCCCAAGATAGATAGACATAAGACAAGTTTAGGGAATGAGTTTAATTAATTTCTTTAGATATTTCCACAGGTATAAGTGTCAATTCAGTGGTTAAAGAAACAAATATATTCTTCAAATTCTTCCAATGTTAGTGTGTCTATAAAGTTTCATTGATCACATATTTTATATATTGTTTGTTCAGTAAGTTCACAGTAATGATGTATCTGCAGATATTATTTCCCAATTTAGGT